>JBBPBR010000542.1:0-15733 GCA_037974775.1 Cicer pinnatifidum | reverse complement strand
TAGGGTTTTTAACCAATCTTGTGAATCCAATAAGTTCATTTGTGTCATTGGATGAACATTTAGGTCATTTTCGTCCTCCCTAGTCTTATTCTTGTCCAATTAGGGTTTTAAGAATTCTTGTGCAATCAATGTGTGTGTTTGTGTTATTGGATGCACATTTAGGTCAATTTCGTCCTCCCTAGGCTTATTCTTGTCCAATTAGGGTTTCTAACGAATCTTGTGCATCCAATAGGTGTGTTTGTGTCATTGGATGAACATTTAGGTCATTTTCGTCCTCCCTAGGCTGATTCTTGTCCAATTAGGGTTTTTAACCAATCTTGTGCATCCAATATGTGTGTTTGTGTCATTGGATGAACATTTAGATCATTTTCGTCCACCCTAACCTTATTCTTGTCCAATTAGGGTTTTTTTACCAATCTTGTGCATCCAATAAGTTCATTTGTGTCATTCGATGAACATTTAGGTCATTTTCGTCCTCCCTAGGCTTATTCTTGTCCAATTAGGGTTTCTAACCAATCTTGTGCATCCAATAGGTGTATTTGTGTCATTGGATGAACATTTAGGTCATTTTCATCCTCCCTAGGCTTATTGTTGTGCAGTTAGGGTTTTTTACCAATCTTGTGAATCCAATAAGTTCATTTGTGTCATTGGATGAACATTTAGGTCATTTTTGTCCTCCCTAGGCTTATTCTTGTCCAATTAGTGTTTTGAACCAATCTTGTGCATCCAATAGGTGTGTTTGTGTCATTGGATGAACATTTAGGTCATTTTCGTCCTCCCTAGGCTTATTCTTGTCCAATTAGGATTTTTAACCAATCTTGTGCATCCAATAAGTTCATTTGTGTCATTGGATGAACATTTAGGTCATTTTCGTCCACCCTAGGCTTTTTGTTGTCCAATTAGGGTTTTTAACCAATCTTGTGCATCCAATAAGTTCATTTGTGTCATTGGATGAACATTAAGGTCATTTTCGTCCTCCCTAGGCTTATTCTTGTCCAATTAGGGTTTTTAACCAATCTTGTGCATCCAATAGGTGTGTTTGTGTCATTGGATGAACATTTAGGTCATTTTCGTCCTCCCTAGGCTTATTCTTGTGGAATTAGGGTTTCTAACCAATCTTTTGCATCCAATAGGTGTATTTGTTTCATTGGATAAACATTTAGGTCATTTTCGTCCTCCCTAGGCTTATTCTTGTCCAATTAGGGTTTTTAAGCAATCTTGTGCATCCAATAAGTTCATTTGTGTCATTGGATGAACATTTAGGTCATTTTCGTCCTCCCTAGGCTTATTCTTGTCCAATTAGGGTTTCTAACCAATCTTGTGCATCCAATAGGTGTATTTGTGTCATTGGATGAATATTTAGGTCATTTTTGTCCTCCCTAGTCTTATTCTTGTCCAATTAAGGTTTTTAACCAATCTTGTGCATCCAATAAGTTCATTTGTGTCATTGGATGAACATTTAGGTCATTTTCGTCCTCCCTAGGCTTATTCTTGTCCAATTAGGGTTTCTAACCAATCTTGTGCATCCAATAGGTGTATTTGTGTCATTGGATGAACATTTAGGTCATTTTGGTCCTCCCTAGGCTTATTCTTGTCCAATTAGGGTTTTTAAGTAATCTTGTGCATCCAATAAGTTCATTTGTGTCATTGTATGAACATTTAGGTCATTTTCGTCCACCCAAGGCTTATTCTTGTCCAATTAGGGTTTTTAACCAATCTTGTGCATCCAATAAGTTCATTTGTGTCATTGGATGAACATTTAGGTCATTTTCGTCCTCCCAAGGCTAATTCTTGTCCAATTAGGGTTTTTAACCAATCTTGTGCATCCAATAAGTTCATTTGTGTCATTGGATAAACATTTAGGTCATTTTCGTCCACCCTAGGCTTATTCTTGTGCAATTAGGGTTTTTAACCAATCTTGTGCATCCAATAAGTTCATTTGTGTCATTGGATGAACATTTAGGTCATTTTCGTCCTCCCAAGACTTATTCTTGTCCAATTACGGTTTTTAACCAATCTTGTGCATCCAATAAGTTCATTTGTGTCCTTGGATGAACATTTCGGTCATTTTCGTCCTCCCTAGGCTTATTCTTGTCCAATTAAGTTTTTTAACCAATCTTGTGCATCCAATAAGTTCATTTGTGTCATTGGATGAACATTTAGGTCATTTTCGTCCACCCAAGGCTTATTCTTGTCCAATTAGGGTTTTTAAGCAATCTTGTGCATCCAATAAGTTCATTTGTGTCATTGGATGAACATTTAGGTCATTTTCGTCCTCCCTAGGCTTATTCTTGTCCAATTAGGGTTTCTAACCAATCTTGTGCATCCAATAGGTGTATTTGTGTCATTGGGTGAACATTTAGGTCATTTTTTTCCTCCCTAGGCTTATTCTTGTCCAATTACGGTTTTTAAGCAATCTTGTGCATCCTATAAGTTCATTTGTGTCATTGGATGAACATTTAGGTCATTTTCGTCCTCCCTAGGCTTATTCTTGTCCAATTAGGGTTTTTAACCAATCTTGTGCATCCAATAGGTGTGTTTGTGTCATTGGATGAACATTTAGGTCATTTTCGTCCTCCCTAGGCTTATTCTTGTCCAATTAGGATTTTTAACCAATCTTGTGCATCCATTAAGTTCATTTATGTCATTGGATGAACATTTAGGTCATTTTCGTCCTCCCTAGAATTATTCTTGTCCAATTAGGGTTTTTAACCAATCTTGTGCATCCAAGAGGTTCATTTGTGTCATTGGATGAACATTTAGGTCATTTTCGTCCTCCCAAGGCTTATTCTTGTCCAATTAGGGTTTTTAACCAATCTTGTGCATCCAATAGGTGTGTTTGTGTCATTGGATGAACATTTAGGTCATTTTCGTCCTCCCTAGGCTTAGTCTTATCCAATTAGGGTTTCTAACCAATCTTGTGCATCCAATAGGTGTATTTGTGTCATTGGATGAACATTTAGGTCATTTTCGTCCTCCCTAGGCTTATTCTTGTCCAATTAGGGTTTTTAACCAATCTTGTGCATCCAATAGGTGTGTTTGTGTCATTGGATGAACATTTAGGTCATTTTCGTCCTCCCTAAGCATATTCTTGTCTAATTAGGGTTTTTAAGCAATCTTGTGCATCCAATAAGTTCATTTGTGTTATTGGATGAACATTTAGGTCATTTTCGTCCTCACTAGGCTTATTCTTGTCCAATTAGGGTTTCTAACCAATCTTGTGCATCCAATAGGTGTATTTGTGTCATTGGATGAACATTTAGGTCATTTTCGTCCTCCCTAGGCTTATTCTTGTCCAATTAGGGTTTTTAACCAATCTTGTGCATCCAATAGGTGTGTTCGTGTCATTGGATGAACATTTAGGTCATTTTCGTCCTCCCTAGGCTTATTCTTGTCCAATTAGGGTTTCTAACCAATCTTGTGCATCCAATAGGTGTATTTGTGTCATTGGATGAACATTTAGGTCATTTTCGTCTTCCCTAGGCTTATTCTTGTCTAATTAGGGTTATTAAGCAATCTTGTGCATCCAATAAGTTCATTTGTGTCATTGGATGAACATTTAGGTCATTTTCGTCCTCCCTAGGCTTATTCTTGTACAATTAGGGTTTCTAACCAATCTTGTGCATCCAATAAGTTCATTTGTGTCATTGGATGAACATTTAGGTCATTTTCGTCCTCCCTAGGCTTATTCTTGTCCAATTAGGGTTTTTAACCAATCTTGTGCATCCAATAGGTGTGTTTGTGTCATTGGATGAACATTTAGGTCATTTTCGTCCTACCTAGGCTTATTCTTGTCCAATTAGTGTTTCTAACCAATCTTGTGCATCAAATAGTTGTATTTGTGTCATTGGATGAACATTTAGGTCATTTTCGTCCTCCCTAGGCTTATTCTTGTCCAATTAGGGTTTTTAAGCAATCTTGTGCATCCAATAAGTTCATTTGTGTCATTGGATGAACATTTAGGTCATTTTCGTCCTCCCTAGGCTTATTCTTGTCCTATTAGGGTTTTTAACCAATCTTGTGCATCCAATAGGTGTATTTGTGTCATTGGATGAACATTTAGGTCATTTTCGTCCTCCCTAGGCTTATTCTTGTCCAATTAGGGTTTTTAAGCAATCTTGTGCATCCAATAAGTTCATTTGTGTCATTGGATGAACATTTAGGTCATTTACGTCCTCCCTAGGCTTATTCTTGTCCAATTAGGGTTTTTAACCAATCTTGTGCATCCAATAAGTTCATTTGTGTCATTTGATGAACATTTAGGTCATTTTCGTCCTCCCTAGGCTTATTCTTGTCCAATTAGGGTTTTTAAGCAATCTTGTGCATCCAATAAGTTCATTTGTGTCATTGGATGAACATTTAGGTCATTTTCGTCCTCTCTAGGCTTATTCTTGTCCAATTAGGGTTTTTAACAATTCTTGTGCATCCAATAAGTTCATTTGTGTCATTGGATAAACATTTAGGTCATTTTCGTCCAACCTAGGCTTATTCTTGTCCAATTAGCGTTTTTAAGCAATCTTGTGCATCCAATAAGTTCATTTGTGTCATTGGATGCACATTTAGGTCATTTTCGTCCTCCCAAGGCTAATTCTTGTCCAATTAGGGTTTTTAACCAATCTTGTGCATCCAATAAGTTCATTTGTGTCATTGGATAAACATTTATGTCATTTTCGTCCTCCCTAGGCTTATTCTTGTCCAATTAGTGTTTTTAACCAATCTTATGCATCCACTAACTTCATTTGTGTCAATGGATAAACATTTAAGTCATTTTCGTCCTCCCAAGGCTTATTCTTGTCCAATTAGGGTTTTTAACCAATCTTGTGCATTCAATAGGTGTGTTTGTGTCATTGGATGAACATTTAGGTCATTTTCGTCCTCCCTAGTCTTATTCTTTTCCAATTAGGGTTTTAAGCATTCTTGTGCAATCAATGTGTGTGTTTGTGTCATTGGATGCACATTTAGGTCAATTTCGTCCTCCCTAGGCTTATTCTTGTCCAATTAGGGTTTCTAACGAATCTTGTGCAGCCAATAGGTGTGTTTGTGTCATTGGAAGAACATTTAGGTCATTTTCATCCACCCTAGGCTTATTCTTGTCCAATTAGGGTTTTTAACCAATCTTGTGCATCCAATAAGTTCATTTGTGTCATTGGATGAACATTTAGGTCCTTTTCGTCCTCCCAAGACTTATTCTTGTCCAATTAGGGTTTTTAACCAATCTTGTGCATCCAATAAGTTCATTTGTGTCATTGGATGAACATTTAGGTCATTTTCGTCCTCCCTAGGCTTATTCTTGTCCAATTAGGGTTTTTAACCAATCTTGTGCATCCAATAAGTTCATTTGTGTCATTGTATGAACATTTAGGTCATTTTCGTCCACCCAAGGCTTATTCTTGTCCAATTAGGGTTTTTAATCAATCTTGTGCATCCAATACGTTCATTTGTGTCATTGGATAAACATTTAGGTCATTTTCGTCCTCCCTAGGCTTATTCTTGTCCAATTAGGGTTTCTAACCAATCTTGTGCATCCAATAGGTGTATTTGTGTCATTGGATGAACATTTAGGTCATTTTCGTCCTCCCTAGGCTTATTCTTGTCCAATTAGGGTTTTTAAGTAATCTTGTGCATCCAATAAGTTCATTTGTGTCATTGGATGAACATTTAGGTCATTTTCGTCCTCCCTTGGCTTATTCTTGTCCAATTAGGGTTTTTAACCATTCTTGTGCATCCAATAGGTCTGTTTGTGTAATTGGATCAACATTTAGGTCATTTTCGTCCTCCTTAGGCTTGTTCTTGTCCAATTAGCGTTTTTAAGCAATCTTGTGCATCCAATAAGTTCATTTGTGTCATTCGATGAACATTTAGGTCATTTTCGTCCTTCCAAGGCTTATTCATGTCCAATTAGGGTTTTTAACCAATCTTGTGCATCCAATAAGTTCATTTGTGTCATTGGATAAACATTTATGTCATTTTATTTCTCCCTAGGCTTATTCTTGTCCAATTAGGGTTATTAACCAATCTTGTGCATCCAATAGATGTGTTTGTGTTATTGGATGAACATTTAAGTCATTTTCATCCTCCCTAGACTTATTCTTGTCCAATTACGGGTTTTAACCAATCTTGTGCATCCAATATGTTCATTTGTGTCATTGGATGTACATTTAGGTCATTTTCATCCTCCCTAGGTTTATTCTTGTCCAATTATGGTTTTTAAGCTATCTTGTGCATCCAATAACTTCATTTGTGTCATTGGATAAACATTTAAGTCATTTTCGTCCTCCCAAGGCTTATTCTTGTTCAATTAGGGTTTTTAACCAATCTTGTGCATCCAATAAGTTCATTTGTGTCATTGGATAAACATTTAGGTCATTTTCGTCCTCCCTATGCTTATTCTTGTCCAATTAGGGTTTTTAACCAATCTTGTGCATCCAATAGATGTGTTTGTGTTATTGGATGAACATTTAAGTCATTTTCATCCTCCCTAGACTTATTCTTGTCCAATTACGGGTTTTAACCAATCTTGTGCATCCAATATGTTCATTTGTGTCATTGGATGTACATTTAGGTCATTTTCATCCTCCCTAGGTTTATTCTTGTCCAATTATGGTTTTTAAGCTATCTTGTGCATCCAATAACTTCATTTGTGTCATTGGATAAACATTTAAGTCATTTTCGTCCTCCCAAGGCTTTTTCTTGTTCAATTAGGGTTTTTAACCAATCTTGTGCATCCAATAAGTTCATTTGTGTCATTGGATAAACATTTAGGTTATTTTCGTCGACCCTAGGCTTATTCTTGTCCAAATAGGGTTTTTAACCAATCTTGTGCATCCAATAAGTTCATTTGTGTCATTGGATAAACATTTAGGTTATTTTCGTTGACCTTAGGCTTATTCTTGTCCAATTAGGGTTTTTAACCAATCTTGTGCATCCAATAAGTTCATTTGTGTCATTGGATGAACATTTAGGTCATTTTCGTCCTCCCAAGGCTTATTCTTGTCCAATTAGGGTTTTTAACCAATCTTGAGCATCCAATAAGTTCATTTGTGTCATTGGATGAACATTTAGGTCATTTTCGTCCTCCCTAGGCTTATTCTTGTCCAATTAGGGTTTTTAACCAATCTTGTGCATCCAATAGGTGTGTTTGTGTCATTGGATGAACATTTAGGTCATTTTCGTACTCCCTATGCTTATGCTTGTCCAATTAGGGTTTCTAACCAATCTTGTGCATCCAATAGGTGTATTTGTGTCATTGGATGAACATTTAGGTCATTTTCGTCCTCCCTAGGCTTATTCTTGTCCAATTAGGGTTTTTAACCAATCTTGTGCATCCAATAAGTTCCTTTGTGTCATTGGATGAACATTTAGGTCATTTTCGTCCTCCCTAGGCTTATTCTTGTCCAATTAGGGTTTCTAACCAATCTTGTGCATCCAATAGGTGTATTTGTGTCATTGGATGAACATTTAGGTCATTTTCGTCCTCCCTAGGCTTATTCTTGTCCAATTAGGGTTTTTAACCAATCTTGTGCATCCAATAGGTGTGTTTGTGTCATTGGATGAACATTTAGGTTATTTTCGTCCTCCCTAGGCTTATTCTTGTCCAATTAGGGTTTCTATCCAATCTTGTGCATCCAATAGGTGTGTTTGTGTCATTGGAGTAACATTTAGGTCATTTTCGTCCTCCCTAGGCTTATTCTTGTCCAATTAGGGTTTTTAACCAATCTTGTGCATCCAATAAGTTCATTTGTGTCATTGGATAAACATTTAGGTCATTTTCGTCAACCCTAGGCTTATTCTTGTCCAATTAGGGTTTCTAACCAATCTTGTGCATCCAATAGGTGTATTTGTGTCATTGGATGAACATTTAGGTCATTTTCGTCCTCCCTAGGCTTATTCTTGTCCAATTAGGGTTTTTAACCAATCTTGTGCATCCAATTAGTTCATTTGTGTCATTGGATGAACATTTAGGTCATTTTCGTCCTCCCTAGGCTTATTCTTGTCCAATTAGGGTTTTTAACCAATCTTGTGCATCCAATAGGTTTGTTTGTGTCATTGGATGAACATTTAGGTCATTTTCGTCCTCTCTAGGCTTATTCTTGTCCAATTAGGGTTTCTAACCAATCTTGTGCATCCAATAGGTGTATTTGTGTCATTGGATGAACATTTAGGTCATTTTCGTCCTCCCTAGGCTTATTCTTGTCCAATTAGGGTTTTTAACCAATCTTGTGCATCCAATAGGAGTGTTTGTGTCATTGGATGAACATTTAGGTCATTTTCGTCCTCCCAAGGCTTATTCTTGTCCAATTAGGGTTTTTAACCAATCTTGTGCATCCAATAAGTTCATTTGTGTCATTGGATGAACATTTAGGTCATTTTCGTCCTCTCTAGGCTTATTCTTGTCCAATTAAGGTTTTTAACCAATCTTGTGCATCCAATAGGCGTGTTTGTGTCATTGGATGATCATTTAGGTCATTTTCGTCCACCCTAGGCTTATTCTTGTCCAATTAGGGTTTTTAACCAATCTTGTGCATCCAATAAGTTCATTTGTGTCATTGGATAAACATTTAGGTTATTTTCGTCCACCCTAGGCTTATTCTTGACCAATTAGAGTTTTTAACCAATCTTGTGCATCCAATATGTTCATTTGTGTCATTGGATGAACATTTAGGTCATTTTCGTCCTCCCTAGGCTTATTCTTGTCCAATTAGGGTTTCTAACCAATCTTGTGCATCCAATAGGTGTATTTGTGTCATTGGATGAACATTTAGGTCATTTTCGTCCTCCCTAGGCTTATTCTTGTCCAATTAGGGTTTTTAAGCAATCTTGTCCATCCAATAAGTTCATTTGTGTCATTGGATGAACATTTAGGTCATTTTCGTCCTCCCTAGGCTTATTCTTGTCCAATTAGGGTTTTTAACCAATCTTGTGCATCCAATAGGTGTATTTGTGTCATTGGATGAACATTTAGGTCATTTTCGTCCTCCCTAGGCTTATTCTTGTCCAATTAGGGTTTTTAACCAATCTTGTGCATCCAATAGGTGTGTTTGTGTCATTGGATGAACATTTCTGTCAGTTTCGTCCTCCCTAGGGTTATTCTTGTCCAATTAGGGTTTCTAACGAATCTTGTGCATCCAATAGGTGTATTTGTGTCATTGGATGAACATTTAGGTCATTTTCGTCCTCCCTAGGCTTATTCTTGTCCAATTAGGGTTTTTAACCAATCTTGTGCATCCAATCGGTGTGTTTGTGTCATTGGATGAACATTTAGGTCATTTTCGTCCTCCCTAGGCTTATTCTTGTCCAATTAGGGTTTTTAACCAATCTTGTGCATCCAATAGGTGTGTTTGTGTCATTGGATGAACATTTAGGTCATTTTCGTCCTCCCTAGGGTTATTCTTGTCCAATTAGGATTTTTAACCAATCTTGTGCATCCAATAAGTTCATTTGTGTCATTGGATGAACATTTAGGTCATTTTCGTCCTCCCTAGGCTTATTCTTGTCCAATTAGGGTTTCTAACCAATCTTGTGCATCCAATAGGTGTATTTGTGTCATTGGATGAACATTTAGGTCATTTTCGTCCTCCCTAGGCTTAATCTTGTCCAATTAGGGTTTTTAACCAATCTTGTGCATCCAATAAGTTCATTTGTGTCATTGGATGAACATTTAGGTCATTTTCGTCCTCCCTAGGCTTATTCTTGTCCAATTATGGTTTTTAACCAATCTTGTGCATCCAATAGGTATGTTTGTGTCATTGGATGAACATTTAGGTCATTTTCATCCTCCCTAGGCTTATTGTTGTCCAATTAGGGTTTCTAACCAATCTTGTGCATCCAATAGGTGTATTTGTGTCATTGGATGAACATTTAGGTCATTTTCGTCCTCCCTAGGCTTATTCTTGTCCAATTAGGGTTTTTAACCAATCTTGTGCATCCAATAAGTTCATTTGTGTCATTGGATGAACATTTAGGTCATTTTCGTCCTCCCTAGGCTTATTCTTGTCCAATTAGGGTTTTAAACCAACCTTGTGCATCCAATAAGTTCATTTGTGTCGTTGTTTGAACATTTAGGTCATTTTCGTCCTCCCTAGGCTTATTCTTGTCCAATTAGGGTTTTTAACCAACCTTGTGCATCCAATAAGTTCATTTGTGTCATTGGATGAACATTTAGGTCATTTTCGTCCTCCCTAGGCTTATTCTTGTCCAATTAGGGTTTCTAACCAATCTTGTGCATCCAATAGGTGTATTTGTGTCATTGGATGAACATTTAGGTCATTTTCGTCCTCCCTAGGCTTATTCTTGTCCAATTAGGGTTTTTGAGCAATCTTGTGCATCCAATAAGTTCATTTGTGTCATTGGATGAACATTTAGGTCATTTTCGTCCTCCCTAGGCTTATTCTTGTCTAATTAGGGTTTTTAAGCAATCTTGTGCATCCAATAAGTTCATTTGTGTTATTGGATGAACATTTAGGTCATTTACGTCCTCCCTAGGCTTATTCTTGTCCAATTAGGGTTTCTAACCAATCTTGTGCATCCAATAGGTGTATTTGTGTCATTGGATGAACATTTAGGTCATTTTCGTCCTCCCTAGGCTTATTCTTGTCCAATTAGGGTTTTTAACCAATCTTGTGCATCCAATAGGTGTGTTTGTGTCATTGGATGAACATTTAGGTCATTTTCGTCCTCCCTAGGCTTATTCTTGTCCAATTAGGGTTTTTTAGCAATCTTGTGCATCCAATAGGTGTGTTTGTGTCATTGGATGAACATTTAGGTCAGTTTCGTCCTCCCTAGGCTTATTCTTGTCCAATTAGGGTTTCTAACCAATCTTGTGCATCCAATAGGTGTATTTGTGTCATTGGATGAACATTTAGGTCATTTTCGTCCTCCCTAGGCTTATTCTTGTCCAATTAGGGTTTTTAAGCAATCTTGTGCATCCAATAGGTGTGTTTGTGTCATTGGATGAACATTTAGGTCAGTTTCGTCCTCCCTAGGCTTATTCTTGTCCAATTAGGGTTTCTAACGAATCTTGTGCATCCAATAAGTGTATTTGTGTTATTGGATAAACATTTAGGTCATTTTCGTCCACCCTAGGCTTATTCTTGTCCAATTAGGGTTTTTAACCAATCTTGTGCATCCAATAAGTTCATTTGTGTAATTGGATGAACATTTAGGTCATTTTCGTCCTCCCAAGGCTTATTCTTGTCCAATTAGGGTTTTTAACCAATCTTGTGCATCCAATAGGTGTGTTTGTGTCATTGGATGAACATTTAGGTCATTTTCGTCCTCCCTAGGCTTATTCTTGTCCAATTAGGGTTTTTAAGCAATCTTGTGCATCCAATAGGTGTGTTTGTGTCATTGGATCAACATTTAGGTCAGTTTCGTCCTCCCTAGGCTTATTCTTGTCCAATTAGGGTTTCTAACCAATCTTGTGCATCCAATAGGTGTATTTGTGTCATTGGATGAACATTTAGGTCATTTTCGTCCTCCCTAGGCTTATTCTTGTCCAATTAGGGTTTTTAAGCAATCTTGGGCATCCAATAAGTTCATTTGTGTCATTGGATGAACATTTAGGTCATTTTCGTCCTCCCTAGGCTTATTCTTGTCCAATTAGGGTTTCTAACCAATCTTGTGCATCCAATAGGTGTATTTGTGTCATTGGATGAACATTTAGGTCATTTTCGTCCTCCCTAGGCTTATTCTTGTCCAATTAGGGGTTTTAAGCAATCTTGTGCATCCAATAAGTTCATTTGTGTCATTGGATGAACATTTAGGTCATTTTCGTCCTCCCTAGGCTCATTCTTGTCCAATTATGGTTTTTAAGCAATCTTGTGCATCCAATAAGTTCATTTGTGTCATTGGATGAACATTTAGGTCATTTTCGTCCTCCCTAGGCTTATTCTTGTCCAATTAGGGTTTTTAACCAATCTTGTGCATCCAATAGGTGTATTTGTGTCATTGGATGAACATTTAGGTCATTTTCGTCCTCCCTAGGCTTATTCTCTTCGAATTAGGATTTTTAACCAATCTTGTGCATCCAATAAGTTCATTTGTGTCATTGGATAAACATTTAGATCATTTTCGTCCACCCTAGGCTTATTCTTGTCCAATTAGGGTTTTTAACCAATCTTGTGCATCCAATAGGTGTGTTTGTGTCATTGGATGAACATTTAGGTCATTTTCGTCCTCCCTAGGCTTATTCTTGTCCAATTAGTGTTTTTAACCAATCTTGTGCATCCAATAGGTGTGTTTGTGTCATTGGATGAACATTTAGGTCATTTTCGTCCTCCCTAAGCTTATTCATGTCTAATTAGAATTTTTAAGCAATCTTGTGCATCCAATAAGTTCATTTGTGTTATTGGATGAACATTTAGGTCATTTTCGTCCTCCCTAGGCTTATTCTTGTCCAATTAGGGTTTCTAACCAATCTTGTGCATCCAATAGGTGTATTTGTGTCATTGGATGAACATTTAGGTCATTTTCGTCCTCCCTAGGCTTATTCTTGTCCAATTAGGGTTTTTAACCAATCTTGTGCATCCAATAGGTGTGCTTGTGTCATTGGATGAACATTTAGGTCATTTTCGTCCTCCCTAGGCTTATTCTTGTCCAATTAGGGTTTCTAACCAATCTTGTGCATCCAATAGGTGTATTTGTGTCATTGGATGAACATTTAGGTCATTTTCGTCCTTCCTAGGCTTATTCTTGTCTAATTAGGGTTTTTAATCAATCTTGTGCATCCAATAAGTTCATTTGTGTCATTGGATAAACATTTAGGTCATTTTAATCCACCCTAGGCTTATTCTTGTCCAATTAGGGTTTTTAACCAATCTTGTGCATCCAATAAGTTCATTTGTGTCATTGGATGAACATTTAGGTCATTTTTGTCCTCCCAAGGCTTATTCTTGTCCAATTAGGGTTTTTAACCAATCTTGTGCATCCAATAGGTGTGCTTGTGTCATTGGATGAACATTTAGGTAATTTTCGTCCTCCCTAGGCTTATTCTTGTCCAATTAGGGTTTCTAACCAATCTTGTGCATCCAATAGGAGTATTTGTGTCATTGGATGAACATTTAGGTTATTTTCGTCCTTCCTAGGCTTATTCTTGTCTAATTAGGGTTTTTAATCAATCTTGTGCATCCAATAAGTTCATTTGTGTTATTGGATGAACATTTAGGTCATTTTCGTCCTCCCTAGGCTTATTCTTGTCCAATTAGCGTTTTTAACCAATCTTGTGCATCCAATAGGTGTGTTTGTGTCATTGGATGAACATTTAGGTAATTTTCGTCCTCCCTAGGCTTATTCTTGTCCAATTAGGGTTTCTAACCAATCTTGTGCATCCAATAGGTGTATTTGTGTCATTGGATGAACATTTAGGTCATTTTCGTCCTCCCTAGGCTTATTCTTGTCCAATTAGGGTTTTTAACCAATCTTGTGCATCCAATAAGTTCATTTGTGTCATTGGATAAACATTTAGGTCATTTTCGTCCACCCTAGGCTTATTCTTGTCCAATTAGGGTTTTTAACCAATCTTGTGCATCCAATAAGTTCATTTGTGTCATTGGATGAACATTTAGGTCATTTTCGTCCTCCCATGGCTTATTCTTGTCAAATTAGGGTTTTTAAGCAATCTTGTGCATCTAATAGGTGTGTTTGTGTCATTGGATGAACATTGAGGTCATCTTCGTCCTCCCTAGGCTTATTCTTGTCCAATTAGGGTTTCTAACCAATCTTGTGCATCCAATAGGTGTATTTGTGTCATTGGATGAACATTTAGGTCATTTTCGTCCTCCCTAGGCTTATTCTTGTCCAATTAGGGTTTTTAACCAATCTTGTGCATCCAATAAGTTCATTTGTGTCATTGGATGTACATTTAGGTCATTTTCGTCCTCCCTAGGCTTATTTTTTGTCTAATTAGGGTTTTTAAGCAATCTTGTGCATGCAATAAGTGTGTTTGTGTCATTGGATGAACATTTAGGTCATTTTCGTCCTCCCTAGTCTTATTCTTGTCTAATTAGGGTTTTTAAGCAATCTTGTGCATCCAATAGGTGTGTTTGTGTCATTGGATGAACATTTAGGTCATTTTCGTCCTCCCTAGTCGTATTCTTGTCCAATTAGGGTTTTTAGGCAATCTTGTGCATCCAATAGGTGTGTTTGTGTCATTGGATGAGCATTTAGGTCATTTTTGTCCTCCTTAGGTTTATTCTTGTCCAATTAGGGTTTTTAAGTAATCTTGTGCATCCAATAGGTGTATTTGTGTCATTGGATGAACATTTAGGTCATTTTCGTCCTCCCTAGGCTTATTCTTGTCCAATTAGGGTTTTTAACCAATCTTGTGCATCCAATAGGTGTGTTTGTGTCATTGGATGAACATTTAGGTCATTTTCGTCCACCCTAGCCTTATTCTTGTCCAATTAGGGTTTTTAAGCAATCTTGTGCGTCCAATAAGTTCATTTGTATTATTGGTTGGACATTTAGGTCATTTTCGTCCACCCTAGGCTTTTTGTTGTCCAATTAGGGTTTTTAACCAATGTTGTGCATCCAATAAGTTCATTTGTGTCATTGGATGAACATTTAGGTCATTTTCGTCCTCCCTAGTCTTATTCTTGTCCAATTAGGGTTTTAAGAATTCTTGTGCAATCAATGTGTGTGTTTGTGTTATTGGATGCACATTTAGGTCAATTTCGTCCTCCCTAGGCTTATTCTTGTCCAATTAGGGTTTCTAACGAATCTTGTGCATCCAATAGGTGTGTTTGTGTCATTGGATGAACATTTAGGTCATTTTCGTCCTCCCTAGGCTTATTCTTGTCCAATTAGGGTTTTTAACCAATCTTGTGCATCCAATATGTGTGTTTGTGTCATTGGATGAACATTTAGGTCATTTTCGTCCACCCTAGCCTTATTCTTGTCCAATTAGGGTTTTTAACCAATCTTGTGCATCCAATAAGTTCATTTGTGTCATTCGATGAACATTTAGGTCATTTTCGTCCTCCCTAGGCTTATTCTTGTCGAATTAGGGTTTTTAACCAATGTTGTGCATCCAATAGGTGTGTTTGTGTCATTGCATGAACATTTAGGTCATTTTCGTCCACCCTAGCCTTATTCTTGTCCAATTAGGGTTTTGAACCAATCTTGTGCATCCAATAGGTGTGGTTGTGTCATTGGATGAAAAATTAGGTCATTTTCGTCCTCCCTAGGCTTATTCTTGTCCAATTAGGGTTTTTAACCAATCTTGTGCATCCAATAAGTTCATTTGTGTCATTGGATGAACATTTAGGTCATTTTTGTCCACCCTAGTCTTTTTGTTGCCCAATTAGGGTTTTTAACCAATCTTGTGCATCCGATAAGTTCATTTGTGTCATTGGATGAATATTTAGGTCATTTTCGTCCTCCCTAGGCTTATTCTTGTCCAATTAGGGTTTTTAACCAATCTTGTGAATCCAATAAGTTCATTTGTGTCATTGGATGAACATTTAGGTCATTTTCGTCCTCCCTAGTCTTATTCTTGTCCAATTAGGGTTTTAAGCATTCTTGTGCAATCAATGTGTGTGTTTGTGTTATTGGATGCAAATTTAGGTCAATTTCGTCCTCCCTAGGCTTATTCTTGTCCAATTAGGGTTTCTAACGAATCTTGTGCATCCAATAGGTGTGTTTGTGTCATTGGATGAACATTTAGGTCATTTTCGTCCTCCATAGGCTTATTCTTGTCCAATTAGGGTTTTTAACCAATCTTGTGCATCCAATAGGT
>JBBPBR010000541.1:23582-48338 GCA_037974775.1 Cicer pinnatifidum | reverse complement strand
ATTTAGGTCATTTTCGTCCTCCCTAGGCTTATTCTTGTCCAATTAGGGTTTTTAAGCAATCTTGTGCATCCAATAAGTTCATTTGTGTCATTGGATAAACATTTAGGTCATTTTAATCAACCCTAGGCTTATTCTTGTCCAATTAGGGTTTTAAACCAATCTTGTGCATCCAATAAGTTCATTTGTGTCATTGGAAGAACATTTAGGTCATTTTCGTCCTCCCAAGGCTTATTCTTGTCCAATTAGGGTTTTTAACCAATCTTGTGCATCCAATAGGTGTGTTTGTGTCATTGGACGAACATTTAGGTCATTTTTGTCATCCCTAGGCTTATTCTTGTCCAATTAGGGTTTCTAACCAATCTTGTGCATCCAATAGGTGTATTTGTGTCAATGGATGAACATTTAGGTCATTTTCGTCCTCCCTAGGCTTATTCTTGTCTAATTAGGGTTTTTAATCAATCTTGTGCATCCAATAAGTTCATTTGTGTTATTGGATGAACATTTAGGTCATTTTCGTCCTCCCTAGGCTTATTCTTGTCCAATTAGCGTTTTTAACCAATCTTGTGCATCTAATAGGTGTGTTTGTGTCATTGGATGAACATTTAGGTCAGTTTCGTCCTCCCTAGGCTTATTCTTGTCCAATTAGGGTTTCTTACGAATCTTGTGCATCCAATAGGTGTATTTGTGTCATTGGATGGACATTTAGGTCATTTTCGTCCTCCCTAGGCTTATTCTTGTCCAATTAGGGTTTTTAAGCAATCTTGTGCATCCAATAAGTTCATTTGTGTCATTGGATGAACATTTAGGTCATTTTCGTCCTCCCTAGGCTTATTCTTGTCCAATTTGGGTTTTTAAGCAATCTTGTGCATCCAATAAGTTCATTTGTGTCATTGGATGAACATTTAGGTCATTTTCGTCCTCCCTAGGCTTATTCTTGTCTAATTAGGGTTTTTAAGCAATCTTGTTCATCCAATAAGTTCATTTGTGTTATTGAATGAACATTTAGGTCATTTTCGTCCTCCCTAGGCTTATTCTTGTCCAATTAGGTTTTCTAACCAATCTTGTGCATCCAATAGGTGTATTTGTGTCATTGGATGAAAATTTAGGTTATTTTCGTCCTCCCTAGGCTTATTCTTGTCCAATTAGGGTTTTTAACCAATCTTGTGCATCCAATAGGTGTATTTGTGTCATTGGATGAACATTTAGGTCATTTTCGTCCTCCCTAGGCTTATTCTTGTCCAATTAGGGTGTTTAACGAATCTTGTGCATCCAATAGGTGTATTTGTGTCATTGGATGAACATTTAGGTCATTTTCGTCCTCCCTAGGCTTATTCTTGTCCAATTAGGGTTTTTAAGCAATCTTGTGCATCCAATAAGTTCATTTGTGTCATTGGATGAACATTTAGGTCATTTTCGTCCTCCCTAGGCATATTCTTGACCAATTAGGGTTTTTAACCAATCTTGTGCATCCAATAGGTGTATTTGTGTCATTGGATGAACATTTAGGTCATTTTCGTCCTCCCTAGGCTTATTCTTGTTCAATTAGGGTTTTTAAGCAATCTTGTGCATCCAATAAGTTCATTTGTGTCATTGGATGAACATTTAGGTCATTTTCGTCCTCCCTAGGCTTATTCTTGTCCAATTAGGGTTTTTAACCAATCTTGTGCATCCAATAGGTGTGTTTGTGTCATTGGATGAACATTTAGGTCATTTTCATCCTCCCTAGGCTTATTGTTGTCCAATTAGGGTTTTTAACCAATCTTGTGCATCCAATAAGTTCATTTGTGTCATTGGATAATCATTTAGGTCATTTTCGTCCACCCTAGGCTTATTCTTGTCCAATTAGGGTTTTTAACCAATCTTGTGCATCCATTAAGTTCATTTGTGTCATTGGATGAACATTTAGGTCATTTTCGTCCTCCCCAGGCTTATTCTTGTCCAATTAGGGTTTTTAAGCAATCTTGTGCATCCAATAAGTTCATTTGTGTCATTAGTTGAACATTTAGGTCATTTTCGTCCTCCCTAGGCTTATTCTTGTCCAATTAGGGTTTTTAACCAATCTTGTGCATCCAATAAGTTCATTTGTGTCATTGGATGAACATTTAGGTCATTTTCGTCCTCCCTAGGCTTATTCTTGTCCAATTAGGGTTTTCAACCCATCTTGTGCATCCAATAAGTTCATTTGTGTCATTGGATGAACATTTAGGTCATTTTCGTCCTCCCTAGGCTTATTCTTGTCCAATTAGGGTTTTTAACCAATCTTGTGCATCCAATAAGTTCATTTGTGTCATTGGATGAACATTTAGGTCATTTTCGTCCTCCCTAGGCTTATTCTTGTCCAATTAGCGTTTTTAACCAATCTTGTGCATCCAATAGGTTTGTTTGTGTCATTGGATGAACATTTAGGTCAGTTTCGTCCTCCCTAGGCTTATTCTTGTCCAATTAGGGTTTCTAACGAATCTTGTGCATCCAATAGGTGTATTTGTGTCATTGGATGAACATTTAGGTCATTTTCGTCCTCCATAGGCTTATTCTTGTCCAATTAGGGTTTTTAACCAATCTTGTGCATCCAATAGGTGTATTTGTGTCATTGGATGAACATTTAGGTCATTTTCTTCCTCCCTAGGCATATTCTTGTCCAATTAGGGTTTTTAAGCAATCTTGTGCATCCAATAGGTGTGTTTGTGTCATTGGATAAACATTTAGGTCATTCTCGTCCTCCCTAGGCTTATTCTTGTCCAATTAGGGATTTAAGCAATCTTGTGCATCCAATAAGTTCATTGTGTCATTGGATGAACATTTAGGTCATTTTCATCCTCCCTAGGCTTATTCTTGTCCAATTAGGGTTTCTAAGCATTCTTGTGCATCCAATAGGTGTGGTTGTGTCATTGGATGAAAATTTAGGTCATTCTCATCCTCCCTAGGCTTATTCTTGTCCAATTAGGGTTTTTAAGCAATCTTGTGCATCCAATAAGTTCATTTGTGTCATTGGATGAACATTTAGGTCATTTTCGTCCTCCCTAGGCTTATTCTTGTCCAATTAGGGTTTTTAACCAATCTTGTGCATCCAATAGGTGTGTTTGTGTCATTGGATGAACATTTAGGTCAGTTTCGTCCTCCCTAGGCTTATTCTTGTCCAATTAGGGTTTCTAATGAATCTTGTGCATCCAATAGGTGTATTTGTGTCATTGGATGAACATTTAGGTCATTTTCGTCCTCCCTAGGCTTATTCTTGTCCAATTAGGGTTTTTAAGCAATCTTGTGCATCCAATAGGTGTGTTTGTGTCATTGGATGAACATTTAGGTCAATTTCGTCCTCCCTAGGCTTATTCTTGTCCAATTAGGGTTTCTAACCAATCTTGTGCATCCAATAGGTGTATTTGTGTCATTGGATGAACATTTAGGTCATTTTCGTCCTCCCTAGGCTTATTCTTGTCCAATTAGGGTTTTTAAGCAATCTTGTGCATCCAATAAGTTCATTTGTGTCATTGGATGAACATTTAGGTCATTTTCGTCCTCCCTAGGCTTATTCTTGTCCAATTAGGGTTTTTAACGAATCTTGTGCATCCAATAGGTGTGTTTGTGTCATTGGATGAACATTTAGGTCATTTTCGTCCTCCCTAGGCTTATTCTTGTCCAATTAGGATTTTTAACCAATCTTGTGCATCCAATAAGTTCATTTGTGTCATTGGATGAACATTTAGGTCATTTTCGTCCTCCCTAGAATTATTCTTGTCCAATTAGGGTTTCTAACCAATCTTGTACATCCAATAAGTTCATTTGTGTCATTGGATAAACATTTAGGTCATTTTCGTCCTCCCTAGGCTTATTCTTGTCCAATTAGGGTTTTTAACCAATCTTGTGCATCCAATAGATGTGTTTGTGTCATTGGATGAACATTTAGGTCATTTTCGTCCTACCTAGGCTTATTCTTGTCCAATTAGGGTTTTAAGCCAATCTTGTGCATCCAATAGGTGTGTTTGTGTCATTTGATGAACATTTAGGTCATTTTCGTCCTCCCAAGGTTTATTCTTATCCAATTAGGGTTTTAAGCAATCTTGTGCATCCAATAAGTTCATTTGAGTCATTGGATTAAGATTTAAGTCATTTTCGTTCTCCCTAGGCTTATTCTTGTCCAGTTAGGGTTTTTAACCAATCTTGTGCATCCAATAGGTGTGTTTGTGTCATTGGATGAACATTTAGGTCATTTTCATCCTCCCTAGGCTTATTCTTGTCCAATTAGGTTTTTTAACCAATCTTGTGCAGCCAATAAGTTCATTTGTGTCATTGGATGAACATTTAGGTCATTTTCGTCCTCCCTAGGCTTATTCTTGTCCAATTAGGGTTTTTAACCAATCTTGTGCATCCAATAGGTGTATTTGTGTCATTGGATGAACATTTAGGTCATTTTCGTCCTCCCTAGGCTTATTCTTGTCCAATTAGGGTTTTTAACCAATCTTGTGCATCCAATAAGTTCATATGTGTCATTGGATGAACATTTAGGTCATTTTTCGTCCTTCCTAGGCTTATTCTTGTCCAATTAGGGTTTTTAACCAATCTTGTGCATCCAATAGGTGTGTTTGTGTCATTGGATGAACATTTAGGTCATTTTCGTCCTCCCTAGGCTTATTCTTGTCCAATTAGGGTTTTTAACCAATCTTGTGCATCCAATAAGTTCTCTTGTGTCATTGGATTAACATTTAGGTCATTTTCGTCCTCCCTAGGCTTATTCTTGTCCAATTAGGGTTTTTAACCAATCTTGTGCATCCAATAAGTTCATTTGTGTCATTGGATTAACATTTAGGTCATTTTTGTCCTCCCTAGGCTTATTCTTGTCCAATTATCGTTTCTAACCAATCTTTTGCATCCAATAGGTGTGTTTGTGTCATTGGATGAACATTTAGGTCATTTTCGTCCTCCCTAGGCTTATTCTTGTCCAATTAGGGTTTTTAACCAATCTTGTGCATCCAATAGGTGTGTTTGTGTCATTGGATGAACATTTAGGTCATTTTCGTCCTCCCTAGGCTTATTCTTGTCAAATTAGGGTTTCTAACCAATCTTTTGCATCCAATAGGTGTATTTGTGTCATTGGATGAACAATTAGGTCATTTTCGTCCTCCGTAGGCTTATTCTTGTCCAATTAGGGTTTTTAAGCAATCTTGTGCATCCAATAAGTTCATTTGTGTCATTGGATGAACATTTAGGTCATTTTCGTCCTCCCTAGGCTTATTCTTGTCCAATTAGGGTTTTTAACCAATCTTGTGCATCCAATATGTGTGTTTGTGTCATTGGATGAACATTTAGGTCATTTTCGTCCTCCCTAGGCTTATTCTTGTCCAATTAGGGTTTTTAACCAATCTTGTGCAACCAATAAGTTCATTTGTGTCATTGGATAAACATTTAGGTCATTTTCGTCCACCCTAGGCTTATTCTTGTCCAATTAGGGTTTTTAACCAATCTTGTGCATCCAATAAGTTCATTTGTGTCATTGGATGAACATTTAGGTCATTTTCGTCCTCCCTAGGCTTATTCTTGTCCAATTAGCGTTTTTAACCAATCTTGTGCATCCAATAGGTGTGTTTGTGTCATTGGATGAACATTTAGGTCAGTTTCGTCCTCCCTAGGCTTATTCTTGTCCAATTAGGGTTTCTAACGAATCTTGTGCATCCAATAAGTGTATTTGTGTCATTGGATGGACATTTAGGTCATTTTCGTCCTCCGTAGGCTTATTCTTGTCCAATTAGGGTTTTTAAGCAATCTTGTGCATCCAATAAGTTCATTTGTGTCATTGGATAAACATATAGGTCATTTTCGTCCTCCCTAGGCATATTCTTGTCCAATTATGGTTTTTAACCAATCTTGTGCATCCAATAGGTGTATTTGTGTCATTGGATGGACATTTAGGTCATTTTCGTCCTCCCTAGGCTAATTCTTGTCCAATTAGGGTTTTTAAGCAATCTTGTGCATCCAATAAGTTCATTTGTGTCATTGGATGAACATTTAGGTCACTTTCGTCTTCCCTAGGCTTATTCTTGTCCAATTAGGGTTTTTAACCAATCTTGTGCATCCAATAAGTTCATTTGTGTCATTGGATGAACATTTAGGTCATTTTCGTCCTTCCTAGGCTTATTCTTGTCCAATTAGGGTTTTTAACCAATCTTGTGCATCCAATAGGTGTGTTTGTGTCATTGGATGAACATTTAGGTCATTTTCGTCCTCCCTAGGCTTATTCTTGTCCAATTAGGGTTTTTAACCAATCTTGTGCATCCAATAAGTTCATTTGTGTCATTGGATAAACATTTAGGTCATTTTCGTCCACCCTAGGTTTATTCTTGTCCAATTAGGGTTTTTAACTAATCTTGTGCATCCAGTAGGTGTGTTTGTGTCATTGGATGAACATTTAGGTCATTTTCGTCCTCCCTAGGCTTATTCTTGTCCAATTAGGGTTTCTAACCAATCTTGTGCATCCAATAGGTGTATTTGTGTCATTGGATGAACATTTAGGTCATTTTCGTCCTCCCTAGGCTTATTCTTGTCCAATTAGGGTTTTTAACCAATCTTGTGCATCCAATAGGTGTGTTTGTGTCATTGGATGAACATTTAGGTCATTTTCGTCCTCCCTATGCTTATTCTTGTCAAATTAGGGTTTCTAACCAATCTTTTGCATCCAATAGGTGTATTTGTGTCATTGGATGAACATTTAGGTCATTTTCGTCCTCCGTAGGCTTATTCTTGTCCAATTAGGGTTTTTAAGCAATCTTGTGCATCCAATAAGTTCATTTGTGTCATTGGATGAACATTTAGGTCATTTTCGTCCTCCCTAGGCTTATTCTTGTCCAATTAGGGTTTTTAACCAATCTTGTGCATCCAATAAGTTCATTTGTGTCATTGGATGAACATTTAGATCATTTTCGTCCTTCCTAGGCTTATTCTTGTCCAATTAGGGTTTTTAACCAATCTTGTGCATCCAATAGGTGTGTTTGTGTCATTGGATGAACATTTAGGTCATTTTCGTCCTCCCTAGGCTTATTCTTGTCCAATTAGGGTTTTTAACCAATCTTGTGCATCCGGAAAGTTCATTTGTGTCATTGGATTAACATTTAGGTCATTTTAGTCCACCCTAGGCTTATTCTTGTCCAATTAGGGTTTTTAACCAATCTTGTGCATCCAATAAGTTCATTTGTGTCATTGGATGAACATTTAGGTCATTTTCGTCCTCCCTAGGCTTATTCTTGTCCAATTAGGGTTTTTAACCAATCTTGTGCATCCAATAGGTGTCTTAGTGTCATTGGATGAACATTTAGGTCATTTACGTCCTCACTAGGCTTATTCTTGTCAAATTAGGGTTTTTAACCAATCTTGTGCATCCAATAAGTTCATTTGTGTCATTGGATAAACATTTAGGTCATTTTCGTCCACCCTAGGCTTATTCTTGTCCAATTAGGGTTTTTAACCAATCTTGTGCATCCAATAGGTGAGTTTGTGTCATTGGATGAACATTTAGGTCATTTTCGTCCTCCCTAGGCTTATTCTTGTCCAATTAGGGTTTCTAACCAATCTTGTGCATCCAATAGGTGTATTTGTGTCATTGGATGAACATTTAGGTCATTTTCGTCCTTCCTAGGCTTATTCTTGTCTAATTAGGGTTTTTAACCAATCTTGTGCATCCAATAAGTTCATTTGTGTCATTGGATGAACATTTAGGTCATTTTCGTCCTCCCTAGGCTTATTCTTGTCCAATTAGCGTTTTTAACCAATCTTGTGCATCCAATAGGTGTGTTTGTGTCATTGGATGAACATTTAGGTCAGTTTCGTCCTCCCTAGGCTTATTCTTGTCCAATTTGGGTTTCTAACGAATCTTGTGCATCCAATAGGTGTATTTGTGTCATTGGATGGACATTTAGGTCATTTTCGTCCTCCCTAGGCTTATTCTTGTCCAATTAGGGTTTTTAAGCAATCTTGTGCATCCAATAAGTTCATTTGTGTCATTGGATGAACATTTAGGTCATTTTCGTCCTCCCTAGGCTTATTCTTGTCCAATTAGGGTTTTTAACCAATCTTGTGCATCCAATAAGTTCATTTGTGTCATTGGATGAACATTTAGGTCATTTTCGTCCTCCCTAGGCTTATTCTTGTCCAATTAGCGTTTTTAACCAATCTTGTTCATCCAATAGGTGTGTTTGTGTCATTGGATGAACATTTAGGTCAGTTTCGTCCTCCCTAGGCTTATTCTTGTCCAATTAGGGTTTCTTACGAATCTTGTGCATCCAATAGGTGTATTTGTGTCATTGGATGGACATTTAGGTCATTTTCGTCCTCCCTAGGCTTATTCTTGTCCAATTAGGGTTTTTAAGAAATCTTGTCCATCCAATAAGTTCATTTGTGTCATTGGATGAACATTTAGGTCATTTTCGTCCTCTCTAGGCTTATTCTTGTCCAATTAGGGTTTTTAACCAATCTTGTGCATCCAATAAGTTCATTTGTGTCATTGGATGAACATTTAGGTCATTTTCGTCCTCCCTAGGCTTATTCTTGTCCAATTAGCGTTTTTAACCAATCTTGTGCATCCAATAGGTGTGTTTGTGTCATTGGATGAACATTTAGGTCAGTTTCGTCCTCCCTAGGCTTATTCTTGTCCAATTAGGGTTTCTAAGGAATCTTGTGCATCCAATAGGTGTATTTGTGTCATTGGATGAACATTTAGGTCATTTTCGTCCTCCCTAAGCTTATTCTTGTCCAATTAGGGTTTTTAAGCAATCTTGTGCATCCAATAAGTTCATTTGTGTCATTGGATGAACATTTAGGTCATTTTCGTCCTCCCTAGGCTTATTCTTGTCCAATTAGGGTTTTTAACCAATCTTGTGCATCCAATAGCTGTGTTTGTGTCATTGGATGAACATTTAGGTCATTTTCGTCCTCCCTAGACTTATTCTTGTCCAATTAGGGTTTCTAACCAATCTTGTGCATCAAATAGGTGTATTTGTGTCATTGGATGAACATTTAGGTCATTTTCGTCCTCCCTAAGCTTATTCTTGTCCAATTAGGGTTTTTAAGCAATCTTGTGCATCCAATAAGTTCATTTGTGTCATTGGATGAACATTTAGGTCATTTTCGTCCTCCCTAGGCTTATTCTTGTCCAATTAGGGTTTTTAACCTATCTTGTGCATCCAATAGGTGTGTTTGTGTCATTGGATGAACATTTAGGTCAGTTTCGTCCTCCCTAGGCTTATTCTTGTCCAATTAGGGTTTCAAACGAATCTTGTGCATCCAATAGGTGTATTTGTGTCATTGGATGAACATTTAGGTCATTTTCGTCCTCTCTAGGCTTATTCTTGTCCAATTAGGGTTTCTAACCAATCTTGTGCATCCAATAGGTGTGTTTGTGTTATTGGATGAACATTTAGGTCATTTTCGTCTTCCCTAGGCTTATTCTTGTCCAATTAAGGTTTTTAACCAATCTTGTGCATCCAATAAGTTCATTTGTGTCATTGGATAAACATTTAGGTCATTTTCGTCCACCCTAGGCTTATTCTTGTCCAATTAGGGTTTTTAACCAATCTTGTGCATCCAATAGGTGTATTTGTGTCATTGGATGAACATTTAGGTCATTTTCGTCCTCCCTAGGCTTATTCTTGTCCAATTAGGGTTTTTAAGCAATCTTGTGCATCCAATAAGTTCATTTGTGTCATTGGATGAACATTTAGGTCATTTTCGTCCTCCCTAGGCTTATTCTTGTCCAATTAGGGTTTTTAACCATTCATGTGCGTCCAATAAGTTCATTTGTGTCATTGGATGAACATTTAGGTCATTTTCGTCCACCCTAGGCTTATTCTTGTCCAATTAGGGTTTTTAACCAATATTTTGCATCCAATAGGTGTGTTTGTGTCATTGGATGAACATTTAAGTCATTTTCGTCCTCCCTAGGCTTATTCTTGTCCAATTAGGGTTTCTAACCAATCCTGTGCATCCAATAGGTGTATTTGTGTCATTGGATGAACATTTAGGTCATTTTCGTCCACCCTAGGCTTATTCTTGTCCAATTAGGGTTTTTAACCAATCTTGTGCATCCAATAAGTTCATTTGTGTCATTAGATGAACATTTAGGTCATTTTCTTCCTCCCAAGGCTTATTCTTGTCCAATTAGGGTTTCTAACCAATCCTGTGCATCCAATAGGTGTATTTGTGTCATTGGATGAACATTTAGGTCATTTTCGTCCTCCCTAGGCTTATTCTTGTCCAATTAGGGTTTTTAAGCAATCTTGTGCATCCAATAAGTTCAAGTGTGTCATTGGATGAACATTTAGGTCATTTTCGTCCTCCCTTGGCTTATGCTTATCCAATTAGGGTTTTTAACCAATCTTGTGCATCCAATAAGTTCATTTGTGTCATTGGATAAACATTTAGGTCATTTTCGTCCACCCTAGGCTTATTCTTGTCCAATTAGGGTTTTTAACCAATCTTGTGCATCCAATAGGTGTGTTTGTGTCATTGGATGAACATTTAGGTCATTTTCGTCCTCCCTAGGCTTAGTCTTGTCCAATTAGGGTTTCTAACTAATCTTGTGCATCCAATAGGTGTATTTGTGTCATTGGATGAACATATAGGTCATTTTCGTCCTCCCTAGGCTTATTCTTGTCCAGTTAAGGTTTTTAACCAATCTTGTGCATCCAATAAGTTCATTTGTGTCATTGGATAAACATTTAGGTCATTTTCGTCCACCCTAGGCTTATTCTTGTCCAATTAGGGTTTTTAACCAATCTTGTGCATCCAATAGGTGTATTTGTGTCATTGGATGAACATTTAGGTCATTTTCGTCCTCCCTAGGCTTATTCTTGTCCAATTAGGGTTTTTAACCAATCTTGTGCATCCAATAGGTGTGTTTGTGTCATTGGATGAACATTTAGGTCATTTTCGTCCTCCCTAGGCTTATTCTCTTCCAATTAGGGTTTTTAACCAATCTTGTGCATCCATTAAGTTCATTTGTGTCATTGGATAAACATTTAGGTCATTTTCGTCCACCCTAGGCTTATTCTTGTCCAATTAGGGTTTTTAACCAATCTTGTGCATCCAATAGGTGTGTTTGTGTCATTGGATGAACATTTAGGTCAGTTTCGTCCTCCCTAGGCTTATTCTTGTCCAATTAGGGTTTCTAACGAATCTTATGCATCAAATAAGTTCATTTGTGTCATTGGATGAACATTTAGGTCATTTTCGTCCTCCCCAGGCTTATTCTTGTCCAATTAGGGTTTTTAACCAATCTTGTGCATCCAATAAGTTCATTTGTGTCATTGGATGAACATTTAGGTCATTTTCGTCCTCCCTAGGCTTATTCTTGTCCAATTAGGGTTTTTAACCAATCTTGTGCATCCAATAAGTTCATTTGTGTCATTGGATAAACATTTAGGTCATTTTCGTCCACCCTAGGCTTATTCTTGTCCAATTAGGGTTTTTAACCAATCTTGTGCATCCAATAGGTGTATTTGTGTCATTGGATGAACATTTAGGTCATTTTCGTCCTCGCTAGGCTTATTCTTGTCCAATTAGGGTTTCTAACCAATCTTGTGCATCCAATAGGTGTATTTGTGTCATTGGATGAACATTTAGGTCATTTTCGTCCTCCCTAGGCTTATTCTTGTCCAATTAGGGTTTTTAAGCTATCTTGTGCATCCAATAAGTGCATTTGTGTCATTGGATGAACATTTAGGTCATTTTCGTCCTCCCTAGGCTTATTCTTGTCCAATTAGGGTTTTTAAGCAATCTTGTGCATCCAATAAGTTCATTTGTGTCATTGGATGAACATTTAGGTCATTTTCGTCCTTCCTAGGCTTATTCTTGTCCAATTAAGGTTTTTAACCAATCTTGTGCATCCAATAAGTTCATTTGTGTTATTGGATGAACATTTAGGTCATTTTCGTCCTCCCTAGCCTTATTCTTGTCCAATTAGGGTTTCTAACCAATCTTGTGCATCCAATAGGTGTATTTGTGTCATTGGATGAACATTTAGGTCATTTTCGTCCTCCCTAGGCTTATTCTTGTCCAATTAGGGTTTTTAAGCTATCTTGTGCATCCAATAAGTTCATTTGTGTCATTGGATGAACATTTAGGTCATTTTCGTCCTCCCTAGGCTTATTCTTGTCCAATTAGGGTTTTTAAGCAATCTTGTGCATCCAATAAGTTCATTTGTGTCATTGGATGAACATTTAGGTCATTTTCGTCCTTCCTAGGCTTATTCTTGTCCAATTATGGTTTTTAACCAATCTTGTGCATCCAATTGGTGTATTTGTGTCATTGGATGAACATTTAGGTCATTTTCGTCCTCCCTAGGCTTATTCTTGTCCAATTAGGGTTTCTAACCAATCTTGTGCATCCAATAGGTGTATTTGTGTCATTGGATGAACATTTAGGTCATTTTCGTCCTCCCTAGGCTTATTCTTGTCCAATTAGGGTTTTTAAGCTATCTTGTGCATCCAATAAGTTCATTTGTGTCATTGGATGAACATTTAGGTCATTTTCGTCCTCCCTAGGCTTATTCTTGTCCAATTAGGGTTTTTAAGCAATCTTGTGCTTCCAATAAGTTCATTTGTGTCATTGGATGAACATTTAGGTCATTTTCGTCCTTCCTAGGCTTATTCTTGTCCAATTAAGGTTTTTAACCAATCTTGTGCATCCAATAATTTCATTTGTGTCATTGGATGAACATTTAGGTCATTTTCGTCCTCCCTAGGCTTATTCTTGTCCAATTAGGGTTTCTAACCAATCTTGTGCATCCAATAGGTGTATTTGTGTCATTGGATGAACATTTAGGTCATTTTCGTCCTCCCTAGGCTTATTCTTGTCCAATTAGGGTTTCTAACCAATCTTGTGCATCCAATAGGTGTGTTTGTGTCATTGGAGTAACATTTAGGTCATTTTCATCCTCCCTATGCTTATTCTTGTCCAATTAGGGTTTTTAACCAATCTTGTGCATCCAATAAGTTCATTTGTGTCATTGGATAAACATTTAGGTCATTTTCGTCAACCCTAGGCTTATTCTTGTCCAATTAGGGTTTTTAACCAATCTTGTGCATCCAATAGGTGTATTTGTGTCATTGGATGAACATTTAGGTCATTTTCGTCCTCCCTAGGCTTATTCTTGTCCAATTAGGGTTTCTCACCAATCTTGTGCATCCAATAGGTGTATTTGTGTCATTGGATGAACATTTAGGTCATTTTCGTCCTCCCTAGGCTTATTCTTGTCCAATTAGGGTTTTTAACCAATCTTGTGCATCCAATAAGTTCATTTGTGTCATTGGATGAACATTTAGGTCATTTTGGTCCTCCCTAGGCTTATTCTTGTCCAATTAGGGTTTTTAACCAATCTTGTGCATCCTATAAGTTCATTTGTGTCATTGGATAAACATTTAGGTCATTTTCGTCCACCCTAGGCTTATTCTTGTCCAATTAGGGTTTTTAACCAATCTTGTGCATCCAATAGGTGTATTTGTGTCATTGGATGAACATTTAGGTCATTTTCGTCCTCCCTAGGCTTATTCTTGTCCAATTAGGGTTTCTAACCAATCTTGTGCATCCAATAGGTGTATTTGTGTCATTGGATGAACATTTAGGTCATTTTCGTCCTCCCTAGGCTTATTCTTGTCCAATTAGGGTTTTTAACCAATCTTGTGCATCCAATAGGTGTGTTTGTGTCATTGGATGAACATTTAGATCATTTTCGTCCTCCCTAAGCTTATTCTTGTCTAATTAGGGTTTTTAAGCAATCTTGTGCATCCAATAAGTTCATTTATGTTATTGGATGAACATTTAGGTCATTTTCGTCCTCCCTAGGCTTATTCTTGTCCAATTAAAGGTTTCTAACCAATCTTGTGCATCCAATAGGTGTATTTGTGTCATTGGGTGAACATTTAGGTCATTTTCGTCCTCTCTAGGCTTATTCTTGTCCAATTAGGGTTTTTAACCAATCTTGTGCATCCAATAGGTGTGTTTGTGTCATTGGATGAACATTTAGGTCATTTTCGTCCTCCCTAGGCTTATTCTTGTCCAACAAGGGTTTCTAACCAATCTTGTGCATCCAATAGGTTTGTTTGTGTCATTGGATGAATATTTAGGTCATTTTCGTCCTCCCTAGGCTTATTCTTGTCCAATTAGGGTTTTTAACCAATCTTGTGCATCCTATAAGTTCATTTGTGTCATTGGATAAACATTTAGGTCATTTTCGTCCACCCTAGGCTTATTCTTGTCCAGTTAGGGTTTTTAACCAATCTTGTGCATCCAATAGGTGTATTTGTGTCATTGGATGAACATTTAGGTCATTTTCGTCCTCCCTAGGCTTATTCTTGTCCAATTAGGGTTTCTAACCAATCTTGTGCATCCAATAGGTGTATTTGTGTCATTGGATGAACATTTAGGTCATTTTCGTCCTTCCTAGGCTTATTCTTGTCCAATTATGGTTTTTAACCAATCCTGTGCATCCAATAGGTGTGTTTGTGTCATTGGATGAACATTTAGGTCATTTTCGTCCTCCCTAGGCTTATTCTTGTCCAATTAGGGTTTTTAACCAATCTTGTGCATCCAATAAGTTCATTTGTGTCATTGGATAAACATTTAGGTCATTTTCGTCCTCCCAAGGCTTATTCTTTTCCAATTAGGGTTTTTAACCAATCTGGTGCATCCAATAGGTGTGTTTGTGTCATTTGATGAACATTTAGGTCATTTTCGTCCTCCCTATGGTTATTCTTGTCCAATTAGGGTGTTTAACCAATCTTGTGCATCCAATAGGTGTGTTTGTGTCATTGGATGAACATTTAGGTCATTTTCGTCCTCCCTAGGCTTATTCTTGTCCAATTAGGGTTTTTAACCAATCTTGTGCATCCAATAAGTTCATTTGTGTCATTGGGTGAACATTTAGGTCATTTTCGTCCTCCCTAGGCTTATTCTTGTCCAATTAGGGTTTTTAACCAATCTTGTGCATCCAATAGGTGTGTTTGTGTCATTGGATGAACATTTAGGTCATTTTCGTCCTCCCTAGGCTTATTCTTGTCTAATTAGGGTTTTTAACCAATCTTTTGCATCCAATAAGTTCATTTGTGTCATTGGGTGAACATTTAGGTAATTTTCGTCCTCCCTAGGCTTATTCTTGTCTAATTAGGGTTTCTAACCAATCATGTGCATCCAATAGGTGTGTTTAGTCATTTGATGAACATTTAGGTCATTTTCGTCCTCCCTAGGCTTATTCTTGTCCAATTAGGGTTTTTAACCAATCTTGTGCATCCAATATGTTCATTTGTGTCATTGGGTGAACATTTAGGTCATTTTCGTCCTCCCTAGGCTTATTCTTGTCCAATTAGAGTTTCTAACCAATCTTGTGCATCCAATAGGTGTGTTTGTGTCATTGGATGAACATTTAGGTCATTTTCGTCCTCCCTAGGCTTATTCTTGTCCAATTAGTGTTTCTAACCAATCTTGTGCATCCAATAGGTGTGTTTAGTCATTTGATGAACATTTAGGTCATTTTCGTCCTCCCTAGGCTTATTCTTGTCCAATTAGGGTTTTTAACCAATCTTGTGCATCCAATATGTTCATTTGTGTCATTGGATGAACATATAGGTCATTTTCGTCCTCCCTAGGCTTATTCTTGTCCAATTAGGGTTTTTAACCAATCTTGTGCATCCAATAAGTTCATTTGTGTCATTGGGTGAACATTTAGGTCATTTTCGTCCTCCCTAGGCTTATTCTTGTTCAATTAGGGCTTCTAACCAATCTTGTGCATCCAATAGGTGTGTTTAGTCATTTGATGAACATTTAGGTCATTTTCGTCCTCCCTAGGCTTATTCTTGTCCAATTAGGGTTTTTAACCAATCTTGTGCATCCAATAGGTGTGTTTGTGTCATTGGATGAACATTTAGGTCATTTTCGTCCTCCCTAGGCTTATTCTTGTCCAATTAGGGTTTTTAACCAATCTTGTGCATCCAATAAGTTCATTTGTGTCATTGGATAAACATTTAGGTCATTTTCGTCCACCCTAGCCTTATTCTTGTCCAATAAGGGTTTTTAACCAATCTTTTGCATCCAATAAGTTCATTTGTGTCATTGGATGAACATTTAGGTCATTTTCGTCCTCCCAAGGCTTATTCTTGTCCAATTAGGGTTTTTAACCAATCTTGTGCATCCAATAGGTGTGTTTGTGTCATTGGATGAACATTTAGGTCATTTTCGTCCTCCCTAGGCTTATTCTTGTCCAATTAGGGTTTTTAACAATTCTTGTGCATCCAATAAGTTCATTTGTGTCATTGGGTGAACATTTAGGTCATTTTCGTCCTCCCTAGGCTTATTCTTGTCCAATTAGGGTTTCTAACCAATCTTGTGCATCCAATAGGTGTGTTTGTGTCATTGGATGAACATTTAGGTCATTTTCGTCCTCTCTAGGCTTATTCTTGTCCAATTAGGGTTTCTAACCAATCTTGTGCATCCAATAGGTGTATTTGTGTCATTGGATGAACATTTAGGTCATTTTCGTCCTCCCTAGGCTTATTCTTGTCCAATTAAGGTTTTTAAGCAATCTTGTGCATCCAATAAGTTCATTTGTGTCATTGGATGTACATTTAGGTCATTTTTGTCCTCCCTAGAATTATTCTTGTCCAATTAGGGTTTCTAACCAATCTTGTGCATCCAATAAGTTCATTTGTGTCATTGGATGAACATTTAGGTCATTTTCGTCCTCCCTAGGCTTATTCTTGTCCAATTAGGGTTTTTAACCAATCTTGTGCATCCAATAGGTGTGTTTGTGTCATTGGATGAACATTTAGGTCATTTTCGTCCTCCCTAGGCTTATTCTTGTCAAATTAGGGTTTCTAACCAATCTTTTGCATCCAATAGGTGTATTTGTGTCATTGGATGAACATTTAGGTCATTTTCGTCCTCCGTAGGCTTATTCTTGTCCAATTAGGGTTTTTAAGCAATCTTGTGCATCCAATAAGTTCATTTGTGTCATTGAATTAAGATTTAAGTGATTTTCGTCCTCCCTAGGCTTATTCTTGTTCAATTAGGGTTTCTAACCAATCTTGTGCATCCAATAGGTGTGTTTGTGTCATTGGATGAACATTTAGGTCATTTTCGTCCTCCCTAGTCTTATTCTTGTCCAATTAGGGTTTTAAGCAATCTTGTGCATCCAATAAGTTCATTTGTGTCATTGGATGAACATTTAGGTCGTTTTTCCTCCTCCCTAGGCTTATTCTTGTCCAATTAGGTTTTCAAGCAATCTTGTGCATCCAATAAGTTCATTTGTGTCATTGGATGAACATTTAGGTCATTTTCGTCCTCCCTAGGCTTATTCTTGCTCAATTAGGGTTTATAAGCAATCTTGTGCATCCAATAAGTTCATTTGTGTCATTGGATGAACATTTAGGTCATTTTCGTCCTCCCTAGGCTTATTCTTGTCCAATTAGGGTTTTTAACCAATCTTGTGCATCCAATAGGTGTGTTTGTGTCATTGGATGAACATTTAGGTCATTTTCGTCCTCCCTAGGCTTATTCTTGTCCAATTAGGGTATTTAACCAATCTTGTGCATCCAATAAGTTCATTTGTGTCATTGGATGAACATTTAGGTCATTTTCGTCCTCCCTAGGCTTATTCTTGTCCAACTAGGGTGTTAAGCAATCTTGTGCATCCAATAAGTTCATTTGTGTCATTGGATTAACATTTAGGTCATTTTCGTCCTCCCTAGGCTTATTCTTGTCCAATTAGGGTTTTTAACCAATCTTGTGCATCCAATAGGTGTGTTTGTGTCATTGGATGAACATTTAGGTCATTTTCGTCCTCCCTAGGCTTATTCTTGTCCAATTAGGGTTTTTAACCAATCTTGTGCATCCAATAGGTGTGTTTGTGTCGTTGGATGAACATTTAGGTCATTTTCATCCTCCCTATGCTTATTCTTGTCCAATTAGGGTTTTTAACCAATCTTGGGCATCCAATAGGTGTGTTTGTGTCATTGGATGAACATTTAGGTCATTTTCGTCCTCCCTAGGCTTATTCTTGTCCAATTACGATTTTTAACCAATCTTGTGCATCCAATAAGTTCATTTGTGTCATTGGATGAACATTTAGGTCATTTTCGTCCTCCCTAGGCTTATTCTTGTCCAATTAGGGTTTTTAACCAATCTTGTGCATCCAATAGGTGTGTTTGTGTCATTGGATGAACATATACGTCATTTTCGTTCTCCATAGGCTTATTCTTGTCCAATTAAGGTTTTTAACCAATCTTGTGCATCCGATAAGTTCATTTGTGTCATTGGATAGACGTTTAGGTTATTTTCGTCCACCCTAGGCTTATTCTTGTCCAATTAGGGTTTTTAACCAATCTTGTGCATCCAATAAGTTCATTTGTGTCATTGGATGAACATTTAGGTCATTTTCGTCCTCCCAAGGCTTATTCTTGTTCAGTTAGGCTTTTTAACCAATCTTGTGCATCCAATAAGTTCATTTGTGTCATTGGATGAACATTTAGGTCATTTTCGTCCTCCCTAGGCTTATTCTTGTCCAATTAGGGTTTTTAACCAATCTTGTGCATCCAATAGGTGTGTTTGTGTCATTGGATGAACATTTAGGTCATTTTCGTCCTCCCTAGGCTTATTCTTGTCCAATTAGGGTTTTTAACCAATCTTGTGCATCCAATAAGTTCATTTGTGTCATTGGATTAACATTTAGGTCATTTTCGTCCTTCCTAGGTTATTCTTGTCCAATTAGGGTTTCTGACCAATCTTGTGCATCCAATAGGTGTGTTTGTGTCATTGGATGAACATTTAGGTCATTTTCGTCCTCCCTAGGCTTATTCTTGTCCAATTAGGGTTTTTAACCAATCTTGTGCATCCAATAAGTTCTATTGTGTCATTGGATGAACATTTAGGTCATTTTCGTCCTCCCTAGGCTTATTCTTGTCCAATTAGGGTTTTTAACCAATCTTGTGCATCCAATAGGTGTGTTTGTGTCATTGGATGAACATTTAGGTCATTTTCGTCCTCCCTAGGCTTATTCTTGTCCAATTAGGGTTTCTAACCAATCTTGTGCATCCAATAGGTGTATTTGTGTCATTGGATGAACATTTAGGTCATTTTCGTCCTCCCTAGGCTTATTCTTGTCCAATTAGGGTTTCTTACGAATCTTGTGCATCCAATAGGTGTATTTGTGTCATTGGACGGACATTTAGGTCATTTTCGTCCTCCCTAGGCTTATTCTTGTCCAATTAGGGTTTTTAAGCAATCTTGTGCATCCAATAAGTTCATTTGTGTCATTGGATGAACATTTAGGTCATTTTCGTCCTCCCTAGGCTTATTCTTGTCCAATTAGGGTTTTTAACCAATCTTGTGCATCCAATAGGTGTGTTTGTGTCATTGGATGAACATTTAGGTCATTTTCGTCCTCCCTAGGCTTATTCTTGTCTAATTAGGGTTTTTACGCAATCTTGTGCATCCAGTAAGTTCATTTGTGTCATTGGATGAACATTTAGGTCATTTTCGTCCTCCCTAGGCTTATTCTTGTCCAATTAGGGTTTTTAACCAATCTTGTGCATCCAATAGGTGTGTTTGTGTCATTAGATGAACATTTAGGACATTTTCAACCTCCCTAGGATTATTGTTGTCCAATTAGGGTTTTTAACCAATCTTGTGCATCCAATAGGTGTGTTTGTGTCATTGGATGAACATTTAGGTCATTTTCGTCATCCCTAGTCTTATTCTTGTCCAATTAGGGTTTTAAGCCAATCTTGTGCATCCAATAGGTGTGTTTGTGTCATTTGATGAACATTTAGGTCATTTTCGTCCTCTTAAGGCTTATTCTTATCCAATTAGGGTTTTAAGCAATCTTGTGCATCCAATAAGTCCATTTGTGTCATTGGATTAAGATTTAAGTCATTTTCGTCCTCCATAGGCTTATTCTTGCCCAGTTAGGGTTTTTAACCAATCTTGTGCATCCAATAGGTGTGTTTGTGTCATTGGATGAACATTTAGGTCATTTTCGTCCTCCCTAGGCTTATTCTTGTCCAATTAGGGTTTCTAACCAATCTTGTGCATCCAATAGGTGTATTTGTGTCATTGGATGAACATTTAGGTCATTTTCGTCCTCCCTAGGCTTATTCTTGTCTAATTTGGGTTTTTAAGCAATCTTGTGCATCCAATAAGTTCATTGGTGTTATTGGATGAACATTTAGGTCGTTTTCGTCCTCCCTAGGCTTATTCTTGTCTAATTAGGGTTTTTAAGCAATCTTGTGCATCCAATAAGTTCATTGGTGTTATTGGATGAACATTTAGGTCATTTTCGTCCTCCCTAGGCTTATTCTTGTCCAATTAGGGTTTTTAACCAATCTTGTGCATCCAATAGGTGTATTTGTGTCATTGGATGAACATTTAGGTCATTTTCGTCCTCCCTAGGCTTATTCTTGTCCAATTAGGGTTTCTAACCAATCTTGTGCATCCAATAGGCGTATTTGTGTCATTGGATGAACATTTAGGTCATTTTCGTCCTCCCTAGGCTTATTCTTGTCCAATTAGGGTTTTTAAGCAATCTTGTGCATCCAATAAGTTCATTTGTGTCATTGGATGAACATTTAGGTCACTTTCGTCTTCCCTAGGCTTATTCTTGTCCAATTAGGGTTTTTAACCAATCTTGTGCATCCAATAGGTGTATTTGTGTCATTGGATGAACATTTAGGTCATTTTCGTCCTCCCTAGGCTTATTCTTGTCCAATTAGGGTTTTTTAGCAATCTTGTGCATCCAATAAGTTCATTTGTGTCATTGGATGAACATTTAGGTCATTTTCGTCCTCCCTAGGCTTATTCTTGTCCAATTAGGGTTTTTAACCAATCTTGTGCATCCAATAGGTGTATTTGTGTCATTGGATGAACATTTAGGTCATTTTCGTCCTCCCTAGGCTTATTCTTGTCCAATTAGGGTTTTTAAGCAATCTTGTGCATCCAATAATTTCATTTGTGTCATTGGATGAACATTTAGGTCATTTTCGTCCTCCCTAGGCTTATTCTTGTCCAATTAGGGTTTTTAACCAATCTTGTGCATCCAATAAGTTCATTTGTGTCATTGGATAAACATTTATGTCATTTTCGTCAACCCTAGGCTTATTCTTGTCCAATTAGGGTTTTTAACCAATCTTGTGCATCCAATAGGTGTATTTGTGTCATTGGATGAACATTTAGGTCATTTTCGTCCTCCCTAGGCTTATTCTTGTCCAATTAGGGTTTCTAACCAATCTTGTGCATCCAATAGGTGTATTTGTGTCATTGGATGAACATTTAGGTCATTTTCGTCCTCCCTAGGCTTATTCTTGTCCAATTAGGGTTTCTAAGCATTCTTGTGCATCCAATAGGTGTGTTTGTGTCATTGGATGAACATTTAGGTCATTCTCGTCCTCCCTAGGCTTATTCTTGTCCAATTAGGGTTTTTAACCAATTTTGTGCATCCAATAGGTGTATTTGTGTCATTGGATGAACATTTAGGTCATTTTCGTCCTCCCTAGGCTTATTCTTGTCCAATTAGGGTTTTTAACCAATCTTGTGCATCCAATAGGTGTATTTGTGTCATTGGATGAACATTTAGGTCATTTTCGTCCTCCCTAGGCTTATTCTTGTCCAATTAGGGTTTCTAACCAATCTTGTGCATCCAATAGGTGTATTTGTGTCATTGGATGAACATTTAGGTCATTTTCGTCCTCCATAGGCTTATTCTTGTCTAATTAGGGTTTTTAAGCAATCTTGTGCATCCAATAAGTTCATTTGTGTCATTGAATGAACATTTAGGTCATTTGCGTCCTCCCTAGGCTTATTCTTGTCCAATTAGGATTTTTAACCAATCTTGTGCATCCAATAAGTTCATTTGTGTCATTGGATGAACATTTAGGTCATTTTCGTCCTCCCTAGGCTTATTCTTGTCCAATTAGGGTTTTTAACCAATCTTGTGCATCCAATAGGTGTGTTTGTGTCATTGGATGAACATTTAGGTCATTTTCGTCCTCCCTAGGCTTATTCTTGTCAAATTAGGGTTTCTAACCAATCTTTTGCATCCAATAGGTGTGTTTGTGTCATTGGATGAACAATTAGGTCATTTTCATGCTCCCTAGGCTTATTCTTGTCCAATTAGGGTTTTTAAGCAATCTTGTGCATCCAATAAGTTCATTTGTGTCATTGGATGAACATTTAGGTCATTTTCGTCCTCCCTAGGCTTATTCTTGTCCAATTAGGGTTTTTAACCAATCTTGTGCATCCAATAGGTGTGTTTGTGTCATTGGATGAACATTTAGGTCATTTTCGTCCTCCCTAGGCTTATTCTTGTCAAATTAGGGTTTCTAACCAATCTTTTGCATCCAATAGGTGTATTTGAGTCATTGGATGAACATTTAGGTCATTTTCGTCCTCCCTACGCTTATTCTTGTCCAATTAGGGTTTTTAACCAATCTTGTGCATCCAATAGGTGTGTTTGTGTCATTGGATGAACATTTAGGTCATTTTTCGTCCTCCCTAGGCTTATTCTTGTTCAATTAGGGTTTCTAAGCAATCTTGTGCATCCAATAAGTTCATTTGTGTCATTGGATGAACATTTAGGTCATTTTCGTCCTCCCTAGGCTTATTCTTGTCCAATTAGGGTTTTTAACCAATCTTGTGCATCCAATAGGTGTGATTGTGTCATTGGATGAACATTTAGGTCATTTTCGTACTTCCTAGGCTTATTCTTGTCCAATTAGGGTTTTTAACCAATCTTGTGCATCCAATAGGTGCGTTTGTGTCATTGGATGAACATTTAGGTCATTTTCGTCCTCCCTAGGCTTATTCTTGTCCAATTAGGGTTTTTAACCAATCTTGTGCATCCAATAAGTTCATTTGTGTCATTGGATAAACATTTAGGTCATTTTCGTCCACCCTAGGCTTATTCTTGTCCAATTAGGGTTTTTAACCAATCTTGTGCATCCAATAAGTTCATTTGTGTCATTGGATAAACATTTAGGTCATTTTCGTCCACCCTAGACTTATTCTTGTCCAATTAGGGTTTTTAACCAATCTTGTGCATCCAATAGGTGTGTTTGTGTCATTGGATGAACATTTAGGTCATTTTCGTCCTCCCTAGGCTTATTCTTGTCCAATTAGGGTTTCTAACCAATCTTGTGCATCCAATAGGTGTATTTGTGTCATTGGATGAACATTTAGGTCATTTTCGTCCTCCCTAGGCTTATTCTTGTCCAATTAGGGTTTTTAAGCAATCTTGTGCATCCAACAAGTTCATTTGTGTCATTGGATGAACATTTAGGTCATTTTCGTCCTCCCTAGGCTTATTCTTGTCCAATTAGGGTTTCTAACCAATCTTGTGCATCCAATAGGTGTATTTGTGTCATTGGATGAACATTTAGGTCATTTTCGTCCTCCCTAGGCTTATTCTTGTCCAATTAGGGTTTATAACCAATCTTGTGCATCCAATAAGTTCATTTGTGTCATTGGATGAACATTTAGGTCATTTTAATCCACCCTAGGCTTATTCTTGTCCAATTAGGGTTTTTAACCAATCTTGTGCATCCAATAAGTTCATTTGTGTCATTGGATGAACATTTAGGTCATTTTTGTCCTCCCAAGGCTTATTCTTGTCCAATTAGGGTTTTTAACCAATCTTGTGCATCCAATAGGTGTGCTTGTGTCATTGGATGAACATTTAGGTCATTTTCGTCCTCCCTAGGCTTATTCTTGTCCAATTAGGGTTTCTAACCAATCTTGTGCATCCAATAGGTGTATTTGTGTCATTGGATGAACATTTAGGTCATTTTCGTCCTTCCTAGGCTTATTCTTGTCTAATTAGGGTTTTTAATCAATCTTGTGCATCCAATAAGTTCATTTGTGTTATTGGATGAACATTTAGGTCATTTTCATCCTCCCTAGGCTTATTCTTGTCCAATTAGCGTTTTTAACCAATCTTGTGCATCCAATAGGTGTGTTTGTGTCATTGGATGAACATTTAGGTCATTTTCGTCCTCCCTAGGCTTATTCTTGTCCAATTAGGGTTTCTAACCAATCTTGTGCATCCAATAGGTGTATTTGTGTCATTGGATGAACATTTAGGTCATTTTCGTCCTCCCTAGGCTTATTCTTGTCCAATTAGGGTTTTTAACCAATCTTGTGCATCCAATAAGTTCATTTGTGTCATTGGATAAACATTTAGGTCATTTTCGTCCACCCTGGGCTTATTCTTGTCCAATTAGGGTTTTTAACCAATCTTGTGCATCCAATAAGTTCATTTGTGTCATTGGATGAACATTTAGGTCATTTTCGTCCTCCCAAGGCTTATTCTTGTCCAATTAGGGTTTTTAACCAATCTTGTGCATCCAATAGGTGTGTTTGTGTCATTGGATGAACATTTAGATCATTTTCGTCCTCCCTAGGCTTACTCTTGTCCAATTTGGGTTTTTAACCTATCTTGTGCATCCAATAAGTTCATTTGTGTCATTGGATAAACTTTTAGGTCATTTTCGTCCACCCTAGGCTTATTCTTGTCTAATTAGGGTTTTTAACCAATCTTGTGCATCCAATAAGTTCATTTGTGTCATTGGATGAACATTTAGGTCATTTTCGTCCTCCCTAGGCTTATTCTTGTCCAATTAAGGTTTTTAACCAATCTTGTGCATCCAATAGGTGTGTTGGTGTCATTTGATGAACATTTAGGTCATTTTCGTCCTCCCTAGGCTTATTCTTGTCAAATTAGGGTTTCTAACCAATCTT
>JBBPBR010000541.1:0-16038 GCA_037974775.1 Cicer pinnatifidum | reverse complement strand
AGCCTTATTCTTGTCCAATTAGGGTTTCTAACCAATCTTGTGCATCCAATAGGTGTATTTGTGTCATTGGATGAATATTTAGGTCATTTTCGTCCTCCCTAGGCTTATTCTTGTCCAATTAGGGTTTATAACCAATCTTGTGCATCCAATAAGTTCATTTGTGTCATTGGATAAACATTTAGGTCATTTTCTTCCTCCCTAGGGTTATTCTTGTCCAATTAGGGTTTCTAACCAATCTTGTGCATCCAATAGGTGTGTTTGTGTCATTGGATGAACATTTAGGTCATTTTCGTCCTCCCTAGGCTTATTCTTGTCCAATTAGGGTTTCTAACAAATCTTGTGCATCCAATAGGTGTGTTTGTGTCATTGGATGAACATTTAGGTCATTTTCGTCCTCCCTAGTCTTATTCTTGTCCAATTAGGGTTTTAAGCAATCTTGTGCATCCAATAAGTTCAATTGTGTCATTGGATGAACATTTAGGTCATTTTTCCTCCTCCCTGGGCTTATTCTTGTCCAATTTGGTTTTTAAGCAATCTTGTGCATCCAATAAGTTCATTTGTGTCATTGGATGAACATTTAGGTCATTTTCGTCCTCCCTAGGCTTATTCTTGTCCAATTAGGGTTTATAAACAATCTTGTGCATCCAATAAGTTCATTTGTGTCATTGGATGAACATTTAGGTCATTTTCGTCCTCCCTAGGCTTATTCTTGTCCAATTAGCGTTTCTAACCAATCTTGTGCATCCAATAAGTTCATTTGTGTCATTGGATGAACATTTAGGTCATTTTCGTCCTCCCTAGGCTTATTCTTGTCCAATTAGGGTTTTTAACCAATCTTGTGCATCCAATAGGTGTGTTTGTGTCATTGGATGAACATTTAGGTCAGTTTCGTCCTCCCTAGGCTTATTCTTGTCAAATTAGGGTTTCTAACCAATCTTTTGCATCCAATAGGTGTATTTGTGTCATTCGATGAACATTTAGGTCATTTTCGTCGTCCCTATGCTTATTATTGTCCAATTCGGGTTTTTAACCAATCTTGTGCATCCAATAAGTTCATTTGTGTCATTGGATAAACATTTAGGTCATTTTCGTCCACCCTAGGCTTATTCTTGTCCAATCAGGGTTTTTAACCAATCTTGTGCATCCAATAAGTTCATTTGTGTCATTGGATGAACATTTAGGTCATTTTCGTCATCCCTAGGCTTATTCTTGTCCAATTAAGGTTTTTAACCAATCTTGTGCATCCAATAGGTGTGTTTGTGTCATTGGATGAACATTTAGGTCATTTTCGTCGTCCCTAGTCTTATTCTTGTCCAATTAGGGTTTTAAGCAATCTTGTGCATCCAATAAGTTCATTTGTGTCATTGGATTAAGATTTAAGTCATTTTCGTCCTCCCTAGGCTTATTCTTGTTCAATTAGGGTTTCTAACCAATCTTGTGCATCCAATAAGTTCATTTGTGTCATTGGATGAACATTTAGGTCATTTTCGTCCTCCCTAGGCTTATTCTTGTCCAATTAGGGTTTTTAACCAATCTTGTGCATCCAATAGGTGTGTTTGTGTCATTGGATGAACATTTAGGTCATTTTCGTCCTCCCTAGGCTTATTCTTGTCAAATTAGGGTTTCTAACCAATCTTCTGCATCCAATAGGTGTATTTGTGTCATTGGTCGAACATTTAGGTCATTTTCGTCCTCCGTAGGCTTATTCTTGTCCAATTAGGATTTTTAAGCAATCTTGTGCATCCAATAAGTTCATTTGTGTCATTGGATGAACATTTAGGTCATTTTCGTCCTCCCTAGGCTTATTCTTGTCCAATTAGGGTTTTTAACCAATCTTGTGCATCCAATATGTGTGTTTGTGTCATTGGATGAACATTTAGGTCATTTTCGTCCTCCCTAGGCTTATTCTTGTCCAATTAGGGTTTTTAACCAATCTTGTGCATCCAATAAGTTCATTTGTGTCATTGGATAAACATTTAGGTCATTTTCGTCCACCCTAGGCTTATTCTTGTCCAATTAGGGTTTATAAGCAATCTTGTGCATCCAATAAGTTCATATGTGTCATTGGATAAACATTTAGGTCATTTTCGTCCACCCTAGGCTTATTCTTGTCCTATTAGGGTTTTTAACCAATCTTGTGCTTCCAATAAGTTCATTTGTGTCATTGGATGAATATTTAGGTCATTTTCGTCCTCCCAAGGCTTATTGTTGTCCAATTAGGGTTTTTAACCAATCTTGTGCATCCAGTAGGTGTGTTTGTGTCATTGGATGAACATTTAGGTCATTTTCGTCCACCCTAGGCTTATTCTTGTCAAATTAGGGTTTCTAACCAATCTTTTGCATCCAATAGGTGTATTTGTGTCATTGGATGAATATTTAGGTCATTTTCGTCCTCCCTAGGCTCATTCTTGTCCAATTAGGGTTTTTAAGCAATCTTGTGCATCCAATAAGTTCATTTGTGTCGTTGGATGAACATTTACGTCATTTTCGTCCTCCCTAGGCTTATTCTTGTCCAATTAGGGTTTTTAACCAATCTTGTGCATCCAATTGGTGTGTTTGTGTCATTGGATGAATATTTAGGTCATTTTCGTCCTCCCTAGGCTTATTCTTGTCAAATTATGGTTTTTAACCAATCTTGTGCATCCAATAGGTGTGTTTGTGTCATTGGATGAACATTTAGGTCATTTTCGTCCTCCCTAGTCTTATTCTTGTCCAATTAGGGTTTTTAACCAATCTTGTGCATCCAATAAGTTTATTTGTGTCATTGGATGAACATTTAGGTCATTTTCGTCCTCCCTAGGCTTATTCTTGTCCAATTAGGGTTTTTAACCAATCTTGTGCATCCAATAAGTTCATTTGTGTCTTTGGATGAACATTTAGGTCATTTTCGTCCTCCCTAGTCTTATTCTTGTCCAATTAGGGTTTTTAACCAATCTTGTGCATCCAATAAGTTCATTTGTGTCATTGGATGAACATTTAGGTCACTTTCGTCCTCCCTAGGCTTATTCTTGTCCAATTAGGGTTTTTAACCAATCTTGTGCATCCAATAAGTTCATTTGTGTCATTGGATGAACATTTAGGTCATTTTCGTCCTCCCTAGGCTTATTCTTGTCCAGTTAGTGTTTTTAACCAATCTTGTGCATCCAATAGGTGTGTTTGTGTCATTGGATGAACATTTAGGTCAGTTTCGTCCTCCCTAGGCTTATTCTTGTCCAATTAGGGTTTCTAACGAATCTTGTGCATCCAATAGGTGTATTTGTGTCATTGGATGGACATTTAGGTCATTTTCGTCCTCCCTAGGCTTATTCTTGTCCAATTAGGGTTTTTAAGCAATCTTGTGCATCCAATAAGTTCATTTGTGTCATTGGATAAACATATAGGTCATTTTCGTCCTCCCTAGGCATATTCTTGTCCAATTATGGTTTTTAACCAATCTTTTGCATCCAATAGGTGTATTTGTGTCATTGGATGAACATTTAGGTCATTTTCGTCCTGCCTAGGCTTATTCTTGTCCAATTAGGGTTTTTAAGCAATCTTGTGCATCCAATAAGTTCATTTGTGTCATTGGATGAACATTTAGGTCACTTTCGTCTTCCCTAGGCTTATTCTTGTCCAATTAGGGTTTTTAACCGATCTTGTGCATCCAATAAGTTCATTTGTGTCATTGGATGAACATTTAGGTCATTTTCGTCCTTCCTAGGCTTATTCTTGTCCAATTAGGGTTTTTAACCAATCTTGTGCATCCAATAGGTGTGTTTGTGTCATTGGATGAACATTTAGGTCATTTTCGTCCTCCCTAGGCTTATTCTTGTCCAATTAGGGTTTTTAACCAATCTTGTGCATCCAATAAGTTCATTTGTGTCATTGGATAAACATTTAGGTCATTTTCGTCCACCCTAGGCTTATTCTTGTCCAATTAGGGTTTTTAACCAATCTTGTGCATCCAATAGGTGTGTTTGTGTCATTGGATGAACATTTAGGTCAGTTTCGTCCTCCCTAGGCTTATTCTTGTCCAATTAGGGTTTCTAACGAATCTTGTCCATCCAATAGGTGTATTTGTGTCATTGGATGGACATATAGGTCATTTTCGTCCTCTCTAGGCATATTCTTGTCCAATTATGGTTTTTAACCAATCTTGTGCATCCAATAGGTGTATTTGTGTCATTGGATGGACATTTAGGTCATTTTCGTCCTCCCTAGGCTTATTCTTGTCCAATTAGGGTTTTTAAGCAATCTTGTGCATCCAATAAGTTCATTTGTGTCATTGGATGAACATTTAGGTCACTTTCGTCTTCCCTAGGCTTATTCTTGTCCAATTAGGGTTTTTAACCAATCTTGTGCATCCAATAAGTTCATTTGTGTCATTGGATGAACATTTAGGTCATTTTCGTCCTTCCTAGGCTTATTCTTGTCCAATTAGGGTTTTTAACCAATCTTGTGCATCCAATAGGTGTGTTTGTGTCATTCGATGAACATTTAGGTCTTTTTCATCCTCCCTAGGCTTATTCTTGTCCAATTAGGGTTTTTAACCAATCTTGTGCATCCAATAAGTTCATTTGTGTTATTGGATAAACATTTAGGTCATTTTCGTCCACCCTAGGCTTATTCTTGTCCAATTAGGGTTTTTAAGCAATCTTGTGCATCCAATAAGTTCATTTGTGTCATTGGATGAACATTTAGGTCACTTTCGTCTTCCCTAGGCTTATTCTTGTCCAATTAGGGTTTTTAACCAATCTTGTGCATCCAATAAGTTCATTTGTGTCATTGGATGAACATTTAGGTCATTTTCGTCCTTCTTAGGCTTATTCTTGTCCAATTAGGGTTTTTAACCAATCTTGTGCATCCAATAGGTGTGTTTGTGTCATTGGATGAACATTTAGGTCATTTTCGTCCTCCCTAGGCTTATTCTTGTCCAATTAGGGTTTCTAACCAATCTTGTGCATCCAATAGGTGTATTTGTGTCATTGGATGAACATTTAGGTCATTTTCGTCCTCCCTAGGCTTATTCTTGTCCAATTAGGGTTTCTTACGAATCTTGTGCATCCAATAGGTGTATTTGTGTCATTGGACGGACATTTAGGTCATTTTCGTCCTCCCTAGGCTTATTCTTGTCCAATTAGGGTTTTTAAGCAATCTTGTGCATCCAATAAGTTCATTTGTGTCATTGGATGAACATTTAGGTCATTTTCGTCCTCCCTAGGCTTATTCTTGTCCAATTAGGGTTTTTAACCAATCTTGTGCATCCAATAGGTGTGTTTGTGTCATTGGATGAACATTTAGGTCATTTTCGTCCTCCCTAGTCTTATTCTTGTCCAATTAGGGTTTTATGCCAATCTTGTGCATCCAATAGGTGTGTTTGTGTCATTCGATGAACATTTAGGTCATTTTCGTCCTCCCAAGGCTTATTCTTATCCAATTAGGGTTTTAAGCAATCTTGTGCATCCAATAAGTTCATTTGTGTCATTGGATGAACATTTAGGTCATTTTCGTCCTCCCTAGGCTTATTCTTGTCTAATTAAGGTTTCTAACCAATCTTGTGCATCCAATAAGTTCATTTGTGTCATTGGATGAACATTTAGGTCATTTTCGTCCTCCCTAGGCTTATTCTTGTCCAATTAGGGTTTTTAACCAATCTTGTGCATCCAATAGGAGTATTTGTGTCATTGGATGAACATTTAGGTCATTTTCGTCCTCCCTAGGCTTATTCTTGTCCAATTAGGGTTTTTAACCAATCTTGTGCATCCAATAAGTTCATTTGTGTCATTGGATGAACATTTAGGTCATTCTCTTCCTCCCTAGGCTTATTCTTGTCCAATTAGGGTTTTTAAGCAATCTTGTGCATCCAATAAGTTCATTTGTGTCATTGGATGAACATTTAGGTCATTTTCGTCCTCCCTAGGCTTATTCTTGTCCAATTAGGGTTTCTAAACTATCTTGTGCATCCAATAAGTTCATTTGTGTCATTGGATGAACATTTAGGTCATTTTCGTCCTCCCTAGGCTTATTCTTGTCCAATTAGGGTTTTTAACCAATCTTGTGCATCCAATAGGTGTGTTTGTGTAATTGGATGAACATTTAGGTCATTTTCGTCCTCCCTAGGCTTATTCTTGTCCAATTAGGGTTTCTAACCAATCTTGTGCATCCAATAGGTGTATTTGTGTCATTGGATGAACATTTAGGTCATTTTCGTCCTCCCTAGGCTTATTCTTGTCCAATTAGGGTTTTTAAGCAATCTTGTGCATCCAATAAGTTCATTTGTGTCATTGGATGAACATTTAGGTCATTTTCGTCCTCCCTAGGCTTATTCTTGACCAATTAGGGTTTCTAACCAATCTTGTGCATCCAATAAGTTCATTTGTGTCATTGGATGAACATTTAGGTCATTTTCGTCCTCCCTAGGCTTATTCTTGTCCAATTAGGGTTTTTAACCAATCTTGTGCATCCAATAGGTGTGTTTGTGTCATTGGATGAACATTTAGGTCATTTTCGTCCTCCCTAGGCTTATTCTTGTAAAATTAGAATTTCTAACCAATCTTTTGCATCCAATAGGTGTATTTGTGTCATTGGATGAACATTTAGGTCATTTTCGTCCTCCCTAGGCTTATTCTTGTCCAATTAGGGTTTTTAAGCAATCTTGTGCATCCAATAAGTTCATTTGTGTCATTGGATGAACATTTAGGTCATTTTCGTCCTCCCTAGGCTTATTCTTGTCCAATTAGGGTTTCTAACGAATCTTGTGCATCCAATAAGTGTATTTGTGTTATTGGATGAACATTTAGGTCATTTTCGTCCTCGCTAGGCTTATTCTTGTCCAATTATGGTTTTTAACCAATCTTGTGCATCCAATAGGTGTATTTGTGTCTTTGGATGAACATTTAGGTCATTTTCGTCCTCCCTAGGCTTATTCTTGTCCAATTAGGGTTTTTAACCAATCTTGTGCATCCAATAGGTGTGTTTGTGTCATTGGATGAACATTTAGGTCATTTTCGTCCTCCCTAGGCTTATTCTTGTCCAATTAGGGTTTTTAACCAATCTTGTGCATCCAATAAGTTCATTTGTGTCATTGGATAAACATTTAGGTCATTTTCGTCCACCCTAGGCTTATTCTTGTCCAATTAGGGTTTTTAACCAATCTTGTGCATCCAATAGGCGTGTTTGTGTTATTGGATGAACATTTAGGTCATTTTCGTCCTCCCTAGGCTTATTCTTGTCCAATTAGGGTTGCTAACCAGTCTTGTGCATCCAATAGGTGTGTTTGCGTCATTGGATGAACATTTAGGTCATTTTCGTCCTCCCTAGGCTTATTCTTGTCCAATTAGGGTTTTTAACCAATCTTGTGCATCCAATAAGTTCATTTGTGTCATTGGATGAACATTTAGGTCATTTTCGTCCTCCCTAGGCTTATTCTTGTCCAATTAGGGTTTTTAACCAATCTTGTGCATCCAATAGGTGTGTTTGTGTCATTGGATGAACATTTAGGTCATTTTCTTCTTCCCTAGGCTTATTCTTTTCCAATTAGGGTTTTTAACCAATCTTGTGCATCCAATAAGTTCATTTGTGTCATTGGATGAACATTTAGGTCATTTTCGTCCTCCCTAGGCTTATTCTTGTCCAATTAGGGTTTTTAACCAATCTTGTGCATCCAATAGGTGTGTTTGTGTCATTGGATAAACATTTAGGTCATTTTCGTTCTCCATAGGCTTATTCTTGTCCAATTAGGGTTTTTAACCAATCTTATGCATCCAATAAGTTCATTTGTGTCATTGGATGAACATTTAGGTCATTTTCGTCCTCCCTAGGCTTATTCTTGTCCAATTAGGGTTTTTAACAAATCTTGTGCATCCAATAAGTTCATTTGTGTCATTGGATAAACATTTAGGTCATTTTCGTCCACCCTAGGCTTATTCTTGTCCATTAAGGGTTTTTAACCAATCTTGTGCATCCAATAGGTGTGTTTGTGTCATTGGATGAACATTTAGGTCATTTTCGTCCTCCCTAGGCTTATTCTTGTCCAATTAGGGTTTCTAACCAATCTTGTGCATCCAATAGGTGTATTTGTGTCATTGGATGAACATTTAGGTCATTTTCGTCCTCCCTAGGCTTATTCTTGTCCAATTAGGGTTTTTAACCAATCTTGTGCATCCAATAGGTGTGTTTGTGTCATTGGATGAACATTTAGGTCATTTTCGTCCTCCCTAGGCTTATTCTTGTCCAATTAGGGTTTCTAACCAATCTTGTGCATCCAATAGGTGTATTTGTCTCATTGGAGGAACATTTTGGTCATTTTCGTCCTCCCTAGGCTTATTCTTGTCCAATTAGGGATTTTAACCAATCTTGTGCATCCAATAGGTGTGTTTGTGTCATTGGATGAACATTTAGGTCATTTTCGTCCTCCCTAGGCTTATTCTTGTCCAATTAGTGTTTTTAACCAATCTTGTGCATCCAATAAGTTCATTTGTGTCATTGGATAAACATTTAGGTCATTTTCGTCCACCCTAGGCTTATTCTTGTCCAATTAGGGTTTTTAACCAATCTTGTGCATCCAATAGGTGTGTTTGTGTCATTGGATGAACATTTAGGTCATTTTCGTCCTCCCTAGGCTTATTCTTGTCCAATTAGGGTTTCTAACCAATCTTGTGCATCCAATAGGAGTATTTGTGTCATTGGATGAACATTTAGGTCATTTTCGTCCTCCCTAGGCTTATTCTTGTCCAATTAGGGTTTTTAACCAATCTTGTGCATCCAATAGGTGTGTTTGTGTCATTGGATGAACATTTAGGTCATTTTCGTCCTCCCTAAGTGATATGATCTTAATAGTCATAGTTCACTTTAAGGATCGTTCTAGGTTGGAAACTTACAAATTTGAGTGAAAATCCCGTAAAGCTGCAGAATGCAATAAACGGCGCTGCAAAACTCCGATTCGGCCGATTCCAAAACGAGGTGAAAGATGACGTTCTGAAACGCAAGTTAGGCTTTAGAATCACCGAAAACCAATATATAGAACTCGAGATATGAACGCAGGTTACTGATCACGAAAATTGGAAGAATTGGAGTATATTAGGGTGTAATGTAAAGGAAACTCAATATTATTATTCAACAAACGAATCAAGAACAGAATGGCGCCACAATCTAGGGATTGATAAGCCAAAAAGAACGCCACAAGGATTAACAACCTTGATAAGTTCAAAGTGAATTCTTTCAAGAACTCTAGAGAGCAAAGCCTCACAAAAATTAATATTCAAAATCTGCCCTTCCATGAGGTTACAAATGCTTATTTATACTAAGTCTATCTCTAAACTTAAACGGGTCATAAGTGACACCATTCTCTAGGGCCCGTATGGGTCTTTCATCTTATTTCTTTTTTTTTAACATAAACTTAATGTAAGGAAGTAAAGTATCTTCACTTACACATAATAAAAACTAAATCAATAATAAAACTATTACAATTCCAAATCAAAGCAAACTAAGAATTAATACAAACCAAATTAAAATAAATAAAGTTTATGCTAATTTATTAAAATATGAATCATCTTCATGCTCTTGAGATCCTTATCATTCATCTTCATGCTCTTGAGATCCTTATCACTAAGCTTATTCTTGTCTAATTAGGGTTTTTAAGCAATCTTGTGCATCCAATAAGTTCATTTGTGTTATTGGATGAACATTTAGGTCATTTTCGTCCTCCCTAGGCTTATTCTTGTCCAATTAAAGGTTTCTAACCAATCTTGTGCATCCAATAGGTGTATTTGTGTCATTGGATGAACATTTAGGTCATTTTCGTCCTCCCTAGGCTTATTCTTGTCCAATTAGGGTTTTTAACCAATCATGTGCATCCAATAGGTGTGTTTGTGTCATTGGATGAACATTTAGGTCATTTTCGTCCTCCCTAGGCTTATTCTTGTCCAATTAGGGTTTCTAACCAATCTTGTGCATCCAATAGGTTTGTTTGTGTCATTGGATGAACATTTAGGTCATTTTCGTCCTCCCTAGGCTTATTCTTGTCCAATTAGGGTTTTTAACTAATCTTGTGCATCCAATTGGTGTGTTTGTGTCATTGGATGAACATTTAGGTCATTTTCGTCCTCCCTAGGCTTATTCTTGTCCAATTAGGGTTTTTAACCAATCTTGTTTATCCAATAAGTTCATTTGTGTCATTGGATTAACATTTAGGTCATTTTCGTCGTCCCTAGGCTTATTCTTGTCCAATTAGGGTTTCTAACCAATCTTGTGCATCCAATAGGTGTGTTTGTGTCATTGGATGAACATTTAGGTCATTTTCGTCCTCCCTAGGCTTATTCTTGTCCAATTAGGGTTTTTAACCAATCTTGTGCATCCGAAAAGTTCATTTGTGTCATTGGATGAACATTTAGGTCATTTTAGTCCACCCTAGACTTATTCTTGTCCAATTAGGGTTTTTAACCAATCTTGTGCATCCAATAAGTTCATTTGTGTCATTGGATGAACATTTAGGTCATTTTCGTCCTCCCTAGGCTTATTCTTGTCCAATTAGGGTTTTTAACCAATCTTGTGCATCCAATAGGTGTGTTTGTGTCATTGGATGAACATTTAGGTCATTTTCGTTCATTCTAGGCTTATTCTTGTCCAATTAGGGTTTTTTACCAATCTTGTGCATCCAATAAGTTCATTTGTGTCATTGGATAAACATTTAGGTCATTTTCGTCCACCCTAGGCTTATTCTTGTCCAATTAGGGTTTTTAAACAATCTTGTGCATCCAATAAGTTCATTTGTGTCATTGGATGAACATTTAGGTCATTTTCGTCCTCCCAAGGCTTATTCTTGTCCAATTAGGGTTTTTAACCAATCTTGTGCATCCAATAGGTGTGTTTGTGTCATTGGATGAACATTTAGGTCATTTTCGTCCTCCCTAAGCTTATTCTTGTCTAATTAGGGTTTTTAAGCAATCTTGTGCATCCAATAAGTTCATTTGTGTTATTGGATGAACATTTAGGTCATTTTCGACCTCCCTTGGCTTATTCTTGTCCAATTAGGGTTTCTAACCAATCTTGTGCATCCAATAGGTGTATTTGTGTCATTGGATGAACATTTAGGTCATTTTCTTCCTCCCTAGGCTTATTCTTGTCCAATTAGGGTTTTTAACCAATCTTGTGCATCCAATAGGTGTGTTTGTGTCATTGGATGAACATTTAGGTCATTTTCGTCCTCCCTAGGCTTATTCTTGTCCAATTAGGGTTTTTAACCAATCTTGTGCATCCAATAAGTTCATTTGTGTCATTGGATAAACATTTAGGTCATTTTCGTCCACCCTAGGCTTATTCTTGTCAAATTAGGGTTTTTAACCATTCTTGTGCATCCAATAGGTTCATTTGTGTCATTGGATGAACATTTAAGTCATTTTCGTCATCCCAAGGCTTATTCTTGTCCAATTAGGGTTTTTAACCAATCTTGTGCATCCAATAAGTTCATTTGTGTCATTGGATGAACATTTAGGTCATTTTCGTCCTCACTAGGCTTACTTTTGTGCAATTAGGGTTTTTAACCAATCTTGTGCATCCAATAAGTTCATTTGTTTCATTGGATGAACATTTAGGTCATTTTCGTCCACCCTAGGCTTATTCTTGTCCAAATAGGGTTTTTAAACATTCTTGTGCATCCAATAGGTTCATTTGTGTTATTGGATGAACATTTAGGTCATTTTCGTCATCCCAAGGATTATTCTTGTCCAATTAGGGTTTTTAACCAATCTTGTGCATCCAATAAGTTCATTTGTGTCATTGGATGAACATTTAGGTCATTTTCTTCCTCCCTAGGCTTATTCTTGTCCAATTAGGGTTTTTAAGCAATCTTGTGAATCCAATAAGTTCATTTGTTTCATTGGATGAACATTTAGGTCATTTTCGTCCTCCCTAGGCTTATTCTTGTTCAATTAGGGTTTCTAACCAATCTTGTGCATCCAATAGGTGTGTTTGTGTCATTGGATGAACATTTAAGTCATTTTCGTCCTCCCTAGTCTTATTCTTGTCCAATTAGGGTTTTAAGCAATCTTGTGCATCCAATAAGTTCATTTGTGTCATTGGATGAACATTTAGGTTATTTTCGTCCTCACTAGGCTTAGTTTTGTGCAATTAGGGTTTTTAACCAATCTTGTACATCCAATAGGTGTGTTTGTGTCATTAGATGAACATTTAGGTCATTTTCATCCTCCCTAGGCTTATTGTTGTCCAATTAGGGTTTTTAACCAATCTTGTGCATCCAATAGGTGTGTTTGTGTCATTGGATGAACATTTAGGTCATTTTCGTCCTCCCTAGGCTTATTCTTGTCCAATTAGGGATTTTAAGCAATCTTGTGCATCCAATAAGTTCATTTGTGTCATTGGATGAACATTTAGGTCATTTTCGTCCTCCCTAGGCTTATTCTTGTCCAATTAGGGTTTTTAACCAATCTTGTGCATCCAATAGGTGTGTTTGTGTCATTGGATGAACATTTAGGTCATTTTCGTCCTCCCTAGGCTTATGCTTGTCAAATTAGGGTTTCTAACCAATCTTTTGCATCCAATAGGTGTATTTGTGTCATTGGATGAACAATTAGGTCATTTTCGTGCTCCCTAGGCTTATTCTTGTCCAATTAGGGTTTTTAAGCAATCTTGTGCATCCAATAAGTTCATTTGTGTCATTGGATGAACATTTAGGTCATTTTCGTCCTCCCTAGGCTTATTCTTGTCCAATTAGGGTTTTTAACCAATCTTGTGCATCCAATAGGTGTGTTTGTGTCATTGGATGAACATTTAGGTCATTTGCGTCCTCCCTAGGCTTATTCTTGTCCAATTAGGGTTTTTAACCAATCTTGTGCATCCAATAAGTTCATTTGTGTCATTGGATAAACATTTAGGTCATTTTCGTCCACCCTAGGCTTATTCTTGTCTAATTAGGGTTTTTAACCAATCTTGTGCATCCAATAAGTTCATTTGTGTCATTGGATTAACATTTAGGTCATTTTCGTCCTCCCTAGGCATATTCTTGTCCAATTAGGGTTTTTAACCAATCTTGTGCATCCAATAGGTGTGTTTGTGTCATTGGATGATCAATTAGGTCATTTTCGTCCTCCCTAGGCTTATTCTTGTCCAATTAGGGTTTTTAACCAATCTTGTGCATCCAATAGGTGTGTTTGTGTCATTGGATGATCAATTAGGTCATTTTCGTCCTCCCTAGGCTTATTCTTGTCCAATTAGGGTTTTTAACCAATCTTGTGCTTCCAATAAGTTGAGTAGTGTCATTGGATTAACATTTAGGTCATTTTTGTCCTCCCTTGGTTTATTCTTGTCCAATTAGGGTTTTTAACCAATCTTGTGCATCCAATAAGTTTGTTTGTGTCATTGGATTATCAATTAGGTCATTTTCGTCCTCCCTAGGCTTATTTTTGTCCAATTAGGGTTTTTAACCAATCTTGTGCATCCAATAAGTTTGTTTGTGTCATTGAATTAATATTTAGGTCATTTTCGTCCTCCCTAGGCATATTCTTGTCCAATTAGGGTTTTTAACCAATCTTGTGGATCCAATAGGTGTGTTTGTGTCATTGGATGATCAATTAGGTCATTTTCGTCCTCCCAAGGCATATTCTTAACCAATTAGGGTTTTTAACCAATCTTGTGAATCCAATAGGTGTGTTTGTGTCATTGGATGATCAATTAGGTCATTTTCGTCCTCCCTAGGCTTATTCTTATCCAATTAGGGTTTTTAACCAATCTTGTGCATCCAATAGGTGTGTTTGTGTCATTGGATGATCAATTAGGTCATTTTCGTCCTCCCTAGGCTTATTCTTGTCCAATTAGGGTTTTTAACCAATCTTGTGCATCCAATAGGTGTGTTTGTGTCATTGGATGATCAATTTGGTCATTTTCGTCCTCCCTAGGCTTATTCTTGTCCAATTAGGGTTTTTAACCAATCTTGTGCATCCAATAAGTTTGTTTGTGTCATTTAATTAATATTTAGGTCATTTTCGTCCTCCCTATGCATATTCTTGTCCAATTAGGGTTTTTAACCAATCTTGTGCATCCAATAAGTTCATTTGTGTCATTGGATTAACATTTAGGTCATTTTCGTCCTCCCTAGGCATATTCTTGTCCAATTAGGGTTTTTAACTAATCTTGTGCATCCAATAGGTCTGTTTGTGTCATTGGATGATCTATTAGGTTATTTTCGTCCTCCCTAGGCATATTCTTGTCCAATTAGGGTTTTTAACCAATCTTGTGCATCCAATAGGTGTGTTTGTGTCATTGGATGATCAATTAGGTCATTTTCGTCCTCCCTAGGCTTATTCTTGTCCAATTAGGGTTTTTAACCAATCTTGTGCATCCAATAGGTTTGTTTGTGTCATTGGATGATCAATTAGGTCATTTTCGTCCTCCCTAGGTTTATTCTTGTCCAATTAGGGTTTTTAACCAATCTTGTGCATCCAATAGGTGTGTTTGTGTCATTGGATGATCAATTAGGTCATTTTGGTCCTCCCTAGGCTTATTCTTGTCCAATTAGGGTTTTTAACCAATCTTGTGCATCCAATAAGTTCATTTGTGTCATTGGATGAACATTTAGGTCATTTTCGTCCTCCCTAGGCTTATTCTTGTCCAATTAGGGTTTTTAACCAATCTTGTGCATCCAATAGGTGTGTTTGTGTCATTGGATGAACATTTAGGTCATTTTCGTCCTCCCTCGGCTTATTCTTGTCCAATTAGGGTTTTTTACCAATCTTGTGCATCCAATAAGTTCATTTGTGTCATTGGATTAACATTTAGGTCATTTTCGTCCTTCCTAGGCTTATTCTTGTCCAATTACGGTTTCTAACCAATCTTGTGCATCAAATAGGTGTGTTTGTGTCATTGGATGAACATTTAGGTCATTTTCGTCCTCCCTAGGCTTATTCTTGTCCAATTAGGGTTTTTAACCAATCTTGTGCATCCAATAAGTTCATTTGTGTCATTGGATGAACATTTAGGTCATTTTCGTCCTCCCTAGGCTTATTCTTGTCCAATCAGGGTTTTTAACCAATCTTGTGCATCCAATAGGTGTGTTTGTGTCATTGGATGAACATTTAGGTCATTTTCGTCCTCCCTAGGCTTATTCTTGTCCAATTAGGGTTTCTAACCAATCTTGTGCATCCAATAGGTGTATTTGTGTCATTGGATGAACATTTAGGTCATTTTCGTCCTCCCTAGGCTTATTCTTGTCCAATTATGGTTTTTAAGCATTTTTGTGCATCCAATAAGTTCATTTGTGTCATTGGATACACATTTAGGTCATTTTCGTCCACCCTAGGCTTATTGTTGTCCAATTAGGGTTTTTAACCAATCTTGTGCATCCAATAGGTGTGTTTGTGTCATTGGATGAACATTTAGGTCATTTTCGTCCTCCCTAGGCTTATTCTTGTCCAATTAGGGTTTCTAACCAATCTTGTGCAACCAATAGGTGTATTTGTGTCATTGGATGAACATTTAGGTCATTTTCGTCCTCCCTAAGCTTATTCTTGTCCAATTAGAATTTTTAAGCAATCTTGTGCATCCAATAAGTTCATTTGTGTCATTGGATGAACATTTAGGTCATTTTCGTCCTCCCTAGGCTTATTCTTGTCTAATTAGGGTTTCTAACGAATCTTGTGCATCCAATAGGTGTATTTGTGTCATTGGATGAACATTTAGGTCATTTTCGTCCTCCCTAGGCTTATTCTTGTCCAATTAGGGTTTCTGACCAATCTTGTGCATCCAATAGGTGTGTTTGTGTCATTGGATGAACATTTAGGTCATTTTCGTCCTCCCAAGGCTTATTCTTGTCCAATTAGGGTTTTTAACCAATGTTGTGCATCCAATAAGTTCATTTGTGTCATTGGATAAACATTTAGGTCATTTTCGTCCACCATAGGCTTATTCTTGTCCAATTAGGGTTTTTAACCAATCTTGTGCATCCAATAAGTTCATTTGTGTCATTGGATAAACATTTAGGTCATTTTCGTCCAACCTAGGCTTATTCTTGTCCAATTAGGGTTTTTAACCAATCTTGTGCATCCAATA
>JBBPBR010000540.1:0-16308 GCA_037974775.1 Cicer pinnatifidum | reverse complement strand
ACCAATCTTGTGCATCCAATAGGTGTGTTTGTGTCATTGGATGAACATTTAGGTCATTTTCGTCCTCCCTAGGCTTATTCTTGTCCAATTAGGGTTTTTAAGCAATCTTGTGCATCCAATAAGTTCATTTGTGTCATTGGATAAACATTTAGGTCATTTTCGTCCACCCTAGGCTTATTCTTGTCCAATTAGGGTTTGTAACCAATCTTGTGCATCCAATAGGTGTGTTTGTGTCATTGGATGAACATTTAGGTCATTTTCGTCCTCCCTAGGCTTATTCTTGTCCAATTAGGGTTTCTAACCAATCTTGTGCATCCAATAGGTGTATTTGTGTCATTGGATGAACATTTAGGTCATTTTCGTCCTCCCTAGGCTTATTCTTGTCCAATTAGGGTTTCTAACCAATCTTGTGCATCCAATAGGTGTGTTTGAGTCATTGGATAAACATTTAGGTCATTTTCGTCCTCCCTAGGCTTATTCTTGTCCAATTAGGGTTTCTAACCAATCTTGTGCATCCAATAGGTGTATTTGTGTCATTGGATGAAAATTTAGGTTATTTTCGTCCTCCCTAGGCTTATTCTTGTCCAATTAGGGTTTCTAACCAATCTTGTGCATCCAATAGGTGTATTTGTGTCATTGGATGAACATTTAGGTCATTTTCGTCCTCCCTAGGCTTATTCTTGTCCAATTAGGGTTTCTAACCAATCTTGTGCATCCAATAGGTGTATTTGTGTCATTGGATGAACATTTAGGTCATTTTCGTCCTTCCTAGGCTTATTCTTGTCCAATTATGGTTTTTAACCAATCCTGTGCATCCAATAGGTGTGTTTGTGTCATTGGATGAACATTTAGGTCATTTTCGTCCTCCCTAGGCTTATTCTTGTCCAATTAGGGTTTTTAACCAATCTTGTGCATCCAATAAGTTCATTTGTGTCATTGGATGAACATTTAGGTCATTTTCATCCTCCCTAGGCTTATTCCTGTCCAATTAGGGTTTTTAACCAAGCTTGTGCATCCAATAAGTTCATTTGTGTCATTGGATTAACAATTAGGTCATTTTTGTACTCCCTAGGCTTATTCCTTTCCAATTAGGGTTTTTAACCAATCTTGTGCATCCAATAGGTGTGTTTGTGTCATTGGATGAACATTTAGGTCATTTTCGTCCTCCCTAGGCTTATTCTTGTCCAATTAGGGTTTCTAACCAATCTTGTGCATCCAATAGGTGTGTTTGTGTCATTGGATGAACATTGAGGTCATTTTCGTCCTCCCTAGGCTTATTCTTGTCCAATTAGGGTTTTTAACCAATCTTGTGCATCCAATAAGTTCATTTGTGTCATTGGATGAACATTTAGGTCATTTTCGTCCTCCCTAGGCTTATTCTTGTCCAATTAGGGTTTTTAACCAATCTTGTGCATCCAATAGGTGTGTTTGTGTCATTGGATGAACATTTAGGTCATTTTCGTCCTCCCTAGGCTTATTCTTGTCCAATTAGGGTTTCTAACCAATCTTGTGCATCCAATAGGTGTGTTTGTGTCATTAGATTAACATTTAGGTCATTTTCGTCCTCCCTAGGCTTATTCTTGTCCAATTAGGGTTTTTAACCAATCTTGTGCATCCAATAAGTTCATTTGTGTCATTGGATGAACATTTAGGTCATTTTCGTCCTCCCAAGGCTTATTCTTATCCAATTAGAGTTTCTAACCAATCTTGTGCATCCAATAGGTGTGTTTGTGTCATTGGATGAACATTTAGGTCATTTTCGTCCTTTAGTCTTATTCTTGTCCAATTAGGGTTTTAAGCAATCTTGTGCATCCAATAAGTTCATTTGTGTCATTGGATTAACATTTAGGTCATTTTCGTCCTCCCTAGGCTTATTCTTGTCCAATTTGGGTTTTTAACCAATCTTGTGCATCCAATAAGTTCATTTGTGTCATTGGATTAACATTTAGGTCATTTTCGTCCTCCCTAGGCTTATTCTTGTCCAATTAGGGTTTTTAACCAATCTTGTGCATCCAATAAGTTCATTTGTGTCGTTGGATTAACATTTAGGTCATTTTCGTCCTCCCAAGGCTTATTCTTGTCCAATTAGGGTTTCTAACCAATCTTGTGCATCCAATAGGTGTGTTTCTGTCATTTGATGAACATTTAGGTCATTTTCGTCCTCCCTAGGCTTATTCTTGTCCAACTAGGGTTTTTAACCAATCTTGTGCATCCAATAGGTGTGTTTGTGTCATTGGATGAACATTTAGGTCATTTTCGTCCTCCCTAGGCTTATTCTTGTCCAATTAGGGTTTCTAACCAATCTTGTGCATCCAATAGGTGTGTTTGTGTCATTGGATGAACATTTAGGTCATTTTCGTCCTCCCTAGGCTTATTCTTGTCTAATTAGAGTTTTTAAGCAATCTTGTGCATCCAATAAGTTCATTTGTGTTATTGGATGAACATTTAGGTCATTTTTGTCCTCCCTAGGCTTATTCTTGTCCAATTAGGGTTTCTAACCAATCTGGTGCATCCAATAGGTGTATTTGTGTCATTGGATAAACATTTAGGTCATTTTCGTCCTCCCTAGGCTTATTCTTGTCCAATTAGGGTTTCTAACCAATCTTGTGCATCCAATAGGTGTGTTTGTGTCATTGGATGAACATTTAGGTCATTTTCGTCCTCCCTAGGCTTATTCTTGTCCAATTAGGGTTTCTAACCAATCTTGTGCATCCAATAGGTATGTTTGTGTCATTGGATGAACATTTAGGTCAGTTTCTTCCTCCCTAGGCTTATTCTTGTCCAATTAGGGTTTCTTACGAATCTTGTGCATCCAATAGGTGTGTTTGTGTCATTGGATGAACATTTAGGTCATTTTCGTCCTCCCTAGGCTTATTCTTGTCCAATTAGGGTTTCTAACCAATCTTGTGCATCCAATAGGTGTATTTGTGTCATTGGATGAACATTTAGGTCATTTTCGTCCACCCTAGGCTTATTCTTGTCCAATTAGGGTTTTTAACCAATCTTGTGCATCCAATAGGTGTATTTCTGTCATTGGATGAACATTTAGGTCATTTTCGTCCTCCCTAGGCTTATTCTTGTCCAATTAGGGTTTCTAACCAATCTTGTGCATCCAATAGGTGTATTTGTGTCATTGGATGAACATTTAGGTCATTTTCGTCCTCCCTAGGCTTATTCTTGTCCAATTAGGGTTTTTAACCAATCTTGTGCATCCAATAGGTGTCTTTTTGTGTCATTGGATGAACATTTAGGTCATTTTCGTCCTCCCTAGGCTTATTCTTGTCCAATTAGGGTTTCTAACCAATCTTGTGCATCCAATAGGTGTATTTGTGTCATTGGATGAACATTTAGGTCATTTTCGTCTTCCCTAGGCTTATTCTTGTCTAATTAGGGTTATTAAGCAATCTTGTGCATCCAATAAGTTCATTTGTGTTATTGGATGAACATTTAGGTCATTTTCGTGCTCCCTAGGCTTATTCTAGTTCAATTATGGTTTTTAACCAATCTTGTGCATCAAATAGGTGTGTTTGTGTCATTGGATGAACATTTAGGTCATTTTCGTCCTCCCTAGGCTTATTCTTGTCCAATTAGGGTTTCTAACCAATCTTGTGCATCCAATAGGTGTATTTGTGTCATTGGATGAACATTTAGGTCATTTTCGTCCTCCATAGGCTTATTCTTGTCCAATTAGGGTTTCTAACCAATCTTGTGCATCCACTAGGTGTATTTGTGTCATTGGATGAACATTTAGGTCATTTTCGTCCTCCCTAGGCTTATTCTTGTCCAATTAGGGTTTTTAACCAATCTTGTGCATCCAATAAGTTCATTTGTGTCATTGGATAAACATTTAGGTCATTTTCGTCCACCCCAGGCTTATTCTTGTCCAATTAGGGTTTTTAACCAATCTTGTGCATCCAATAGGTGTATTTGTGTCATTGGATGAACATTTAGGTCATTTTCGTCCTCCCTAGGCTTATTCTTGTCCAATTAGGGTTTTTAACCAATCTTGTGCATCCAATAAGTTCATTTGTGTCATTGGATAAACATTTTGGTCATTTTCGTCAACCCTAGGCTTATTCTTGTCCAATTAGGGTTTTTAACCAATCTTGTGCATCCAATAGGTGTCTTTTTGTGTCATTGGATGAACATTTAGGTCATTTTCGTCCTCCCTAGGCTTATTCTTGTCCAATTAGGGTTTCTAACCAATCTTGTGCATCCAATAGGTGTATTTGTGTCATTGGATGAACATTTAGGTCATTTTCGTCCTCCCTAGGCTTATTCTTGTCCAATTAGGGTTTCTAACCAATCTTGTGCATCCAATAGGTTTGTTTGTGTCATTGGATGAACATTTAGGTCATTTTCGTCCTCCCTAGGCTTATTCTTGTCCAATTAGGGTATTTAACCAATCTTGTGCATCCTATAAGTTCATTTGTGTCATTGGATAAACATTTAGGTCATTTTCGTCCACCCTAGGCTTATTCTTGTCCAATTAGGGTTTTTAACCAATCTTGTGCATCCAATAGGTGTATTTGTGCCATTGGATGAACATTTAGGTCATTTTCGACCTCCCTAGGCTTATTCTTGTCCAATTAGGGTTTCTAACCAATCTTGTGCATCCAATAGGTGTATTTGTGTCATTGGATGAACATTTAGGTCATTTTCGTCCTCCCTAGGCTTATTCTTGTCCAATTAGGGTTTTTAAGCTATCTTGTGCATCCAATAAGTTCATTTGTGTCATTGGATGAACATTTAGGTCATTTTCGTCCTCCCTAGGCTTATTCTTGTCCAATTAGGGTTTTTAAGCAATCTTGTGCATCCAATAAGTTCATTTGTGTCATTGGATAAACATTTAGGTCATTTTAATCCACCCTAGGCTTATTCTTGTCCAATTAGGGTTTTTAACCAATCTTGTGCATCCAATAAGTTCATTTGTGTCATTGGAAGAACATTTAGGTCATTTTCGTCCTCCCAAGGCTTATTCTTGTCCAATTTGGGTTTTTAACCAATCTTGTGCATCCAATAGGTGTGTTTGTGTCATTGGATGAACATTTAGGTCATTTTTGTCCTCCCTAGGCTTATTCTTGTCCAATTAGGGTTTCTAACCAATCTTGTGCATCCAATAGGTGTATTTGTGTCAATGGATGAACATTTAGGTCATTTTCGTCCTCCCTAGGCTTATTCTTGTCTAATTAGGGTTTTTAATCAATCTTGTGCATCCAATAAGTTCATTTGTGTTATTGGATGAACATTTAGGTCATTTTCGTCCTCCCTAGGCTTATTCTTGTCCAATTAGCGTTTTTAACCAATCTTGTGCATCCAATAGGTGTGTTTGTGTCATTGGATGAACATTTAGGTCAGTTTCGTCCTCCCTAGGCTTATTCTTGTCCAATTAGGGTTTCTTACGAATCTTGTGCATCCAATAGGTGTATTTGTGTCATTGGATGGACATTTAGGTCATTTTCGTCCTCCCTAGGCTTATTCTTTTCCAATTAGGGTTTTTAAGCAATCTTGTGCATCCAATAAGTTCATTTGTGTCATTGGATGAACATTTAGGTCATTTTCGTCCTCCCTAGTCTTATTCTTGTCCAATTAGGACTTTTAAGCAATCTTGTGCATCCAATAAGTTCATTTGTGTCATTGGATGAACATTTAGGTCATTTTCGTCCTCCCTAGGCTTATTCTTGTCTAATTAGGGTTTTTAAGCAATCTTGTGCATCCAATAAGTTCATTTGTGTTATTGAATGAACATTTAGGTCATTTTCGTCCTCCCTAGGCTTATTCTTGTCCAATTAGGGTTTCTAACCAATCTTGTGCATCCAATAGGTGTATTTGTGTCATTGGATGAAAATTTAGGTTATTTTCGTCCTCCCTAGGCTTATTCTTGTCCAATTAGGGTTTTTAACCAATCTTGTGCATCCAATAGGTGTGTTTATGTCATTGGATGAACATTTAGGTCATTTTCGTCCTCTCTAGGCTTATTCTTGTCCAATTAGGGTTTTTAAGCAATCTTGTGCATCCAATAAGTTCATTTGTGTCATTGGATGAACATTTAGGTCATTTTCGTCCTCCCTAGGCTTATTCTTGTCTAATTAGGGTTTTTAAGCAATCTTGTGCATCCAATAGGTTCATTTGTGTTATTGAATGAACATTTAGGTCATTTTCGTCCTCCCTAGGCTTATTCTTGTCCAATTAGGGTTTCTAACCAATCTTGTGCATCCAATAGGTGTATTTGTGTCATTGGATGAAAATTTAGGTTATTTTCGTCCTCCCTAGGCTTATTCTTGTCCAATTAGGGTTTTTAACCAATCTTGTGCATCCAATAGGTGTGTTTGTGTCATTGGATGAACATTTAGGTCATTTTCGTCCTCCCTAGGCTTATTCTTGTAGAGTTAGGGTTTCTAACCAATCTTGTGCATCCAATAGGTGTATTTGTGTCATTGGATGAAAATTTAGGTTATTTTCGTCCTCCCTAGGCTTATTCTTGTCCAATTAGGGTTTCTAACCAATCTTGTGCATCCAATAGGTGTGTTTGTGTCATCGGATGAACATTTAGGTCATTTTCGTCCTCCCTAGGCTTATTCTTGTCCAATTAGGGTTTCTAACCAATCTTGTGCATCCAATAGGTGTATTTGTGTCATTGGATGAACATTTAGGTCATTTTCGTCCTCCCTAGGCTTATTCTTGTCCAATTAGGGTTTATAACCAATCTTGTGCATCCAATAAGTTCATTTGTGTCATTGGATAAACATTTAGGTCATTTTAATCCACCCTAGGCTTATTCTTGTCCAATTAGGGTTTTTAACCAATCTTGTGCATCCAATAAGTTCATTTGTGTCATTGGATGAACATTTAGGTCATTTTTGTCCTCCCAAGGCTTATTCTTGTCCAATTAGGGTTTTTAACCAATCTTGTGCATCCAATAGGTGTGCTTGTGTCATTGGATGAACATTTAGGTAATTTTCGTCCTCCCTAGGCTTATTCTTGTCCAATTAGGGTTTCTAACCAATCTTGTGCATCCAATAGGTGTATTTGTGTCATTGGATGAACATTTAGGTCATTTTCGTCCTTCCTAGGCTTATTCTGGTCTAATTAGGGTTTTTAATCAATCTTGTGCATCCAATAAGTTCATTTGTGTTATTGGATGAACATTTAGGTCATTTTCGTCCTCCCTAGGCTTATTCTTGTCCAATTAGCGTTTTTAACCAATCTTGTGCATCCAATAGGTGTGTTTGTGTCATTGGATGAACATTTAGGTCATTTTCGTCCTCCCTAGGCTTATTCTTGTCCAATTAGGGTTTTTAACCAATCTTGTGCATCCAATAAGTTCATTTGTGTCATTGGATAAACATTTAGGTCATTTTCGTCCACCCTAGGCTTATTCTTGTCCAATTAGGGTTTTTAACCAATCTTGTGCATCCAATAAGTTCATTTGTTTCATTGGATAAACATTTAGGTCATTTTCTTCCTCCCTAGGGTTATTCTTGTCCAATTAGGGTTTCTAACCAGTCTTGTGCATCCAATAGGTGTGTTTGTGTCATTGGATTAACATTTAGGTCATTTTCATCCTCCCTAGGCTTATTCTTGTCCAATTAGGGTTTTTAAGCAATCTTGTGCATCCAATAAGTTCATTTGTGTCATTGGATAAACATTTAGGTCATTTTCGTCCACCCTAGGCTTATTCTTGTCCAATTAGGGTTTGTAACCAATCTTGTGCATCCAATAGGTGTGTTTGTGTCATTGGATGAACATTTAGGTCCTTTTCGTCCTCCATAGGCTTATTCTTGTCCAATTAGGGTTTCTAACCAATCTTGTGCATCCAATAGGTGCATTTGTGTCATTGGATGAACATTTAGGTCATTTTCGTCCTCCCTAGGCTTATTCTTGTCCAATTAGGGTTTTTAACCAATCTTGTGCATCCAATAAGTTCATTTGTGTCATTGGATTAACATTTAGGTCATTTTCGTCCTTCCTAGGCTTATACTTGTCCCATTAAGGTTTTTAACCAATCTTGTGCATCCAATAAGTTCATTTGTGTCATTGGATGAACATTTAGGTCATTTTCGTCCTCCCTAGGCTTATTCTTGTCCAATTAGGGTTTTTAACCAATCTTGTGCATCCAATAGGTGTGTTTGTGTCATTGGATGAACATTTAGGTCATTTTCGTCCTCCCTAGGCTTATTCTTATCCAATTAGGGTTTCTAACCAATCTTGTGGATCCAATAGGTGTATTTGTGTCATTGGATGAACATTTAGGTCATTTTCGTCCCCCCTAGGCTTATTCTTGTCCAATTAGGGTTTTTAAGCAATCTCGTGCATCCAATAAGTTCATTTGTGTCATTGGATGAACATTTAGGTCATTTGCGTCCTCCCTAGGCTTATTCTTGTCCAATTAAGGTTTTTAACCAATCTTGTGCATCCAATAAGTTCATTTGTGTCATTGGATGAACATTTAGGTCATTTTCGTCCTCCCTAGGCTTATTCTTGTCCAATTAGGGTTTTTAACCAATCTTGTGCATCCAATAGGTGTGTTTGTGTCATTGGATGAACATTTAGGTCATTTTCGTCCTCCCTAGGCTTATTCTTGTCCAATTAGGGTTTCTAACCAATCTTGTGCATCCAATAGGTGTGTTTAGTCATTTGATGAACATTTAGGTCATTTTTGTCCTCCCTAAGCTTATTCTTGTCCAATTAGGGTTTCTAAACAATCTTGTGTATCCAATATGTTCATTTGTGTCATTGGATAAACATTTAGGTCATTTTCGTCCTCCCAAGGCTTATTCTTGTCCAATTAGGGTTTCTAAACAATCTTGTGCATCCAATAGGTGTGTTTGTGTCATTGGATGAACATTTAGGTCATTTTCGTCCTCCCTAGGCTTATTCTTGTCCAATTAGGGTTTTTAACCAATCTTGTGCATCCAATAGGTGTGATTGTGTCATTGGATGAACATTTAGGTCATTTTCGTCCTCCCTAGGCTTATTCTTGTCCAATTAGGGTTTCTAACCAATCTTGTGCATCCAATAGGTGTATTTGTGTCATTGGATGAACATTTAGGTCATTTTCGTCCTCCCTAAGCATATTCTTGTCCAAATAGGGTTTTTAACCTATCTTGTGCATCCAATAGGTGTATTTGTGTCATTGGATGAACATTTAGGTCATTTTCGTCCTCCCTAGGCTTATTCTTGTCTAATTAGGGTTTTTAAGCAATCTTGTGCATCCAATAAGTTCATTTGTGTTATTGGATGAACATTTAGGTCATTTTCGTCCTCCCTAGGCTTATTCTTGTCCAATTTGGGTTTTTAACCAATCTTGTGCATCCAATAGGTGTGTTTGTGTCATTGGATGAACATTTAGGTCATTTTCGTCCTCCCTAGGCTTATTCTTGTCCAATTAGGGTTATTAATCAATCTTGTGCATCCAATAAGTTCATTTGTGTCATTGGATAAACATTTAGGTCATTTTCGTCCACCCTAGGCTTATTCTTGTCCAATTAGGGTTTTTAACCAATCTTGTGCATCCAATAGGTGTGTCTGTGTTATTGGATGAACATTTAGGTCATTTTCGTCCTCCCTAGGCTTATTCTTGTCCAATTAGGGTTTCTAACCAATCTTGTGCATCCAATAGGTGTATTTGTGTCATTGGATGAACATTTAGGTCATTTTCGTCCTCCCTAGGCTTATTCTTGTCCAATTAGGGTTTTTAAGCAATCTTGTGCATCCAATAAGTTCATTTGTGTCATTGGATGAACATTTAGGTCATCTTCGTCCTCCCTAGGCTTATTCTTGTCCAATTAGGGTTTCTAACGAATCTTGTGCATGCAATAGGTGTATTTGTGTCATTGGATGAACATTTAGGTCATTTTCGTCCTCCCTAGGCTTATTCTTGTCTAATTAGGGTTTTTAAGCAATCTTGTGCATCCAATAAGTTCATTTGTGTTATTGGATGAACATTTAGGTCATTTTCGTCCTCCCTAGGCTTATTCTTGTCCAATTAGGGTTTCTAACCAATCTTGTGCATCCAATAGGTGTATTTGTGTCATTGGATGAACATTTAGGTCATTTTCGTCCTCCCTAGGCTTATTCTTGTCCAATTAGGGTTTTTAACCAATCTTGTGCATCCAATAGGTGTGTTTGTGTCATTGGATGAACATTTAGGTCATTTTCGTCCTCCCTAGGCTTATTGTTGTCCAATTAGGGTTTCTAACCAATCTTGTGAATCCAATAGGTGTGTTTGTGTCATTCGATGAACATTTAGGTCATTTTCGTCCTCCCTAGGCTTATTCTTGTCCAATTAGGGTTTTTAACCAATCTTGTGCATCCAATAAGTTCATTTGTGTCATTGAATAAACATTTAGGTCATTTTCGTCAACCCTAGGCTTATTCTTGTCCAATTAGGGTTTTTAACCAATCTTGTGCATCCAATAGGTGTCTTTTTGTGTCATTGGATGAACATTTAGGTCATTTTCGTCCTCCCTAGGCTTATTCTTGTCCAATTAGGGTTTTTAACCAATCTTGTGCATCCAATAGGTGTGTTTGTGTCATTGGATGAACATTTAGGTCATTTTCGTCCTCCCTAGGCTTATTCTTGTCCAATTAGGGTTTCTAACCAATCTTGTGCATCCAATAGGTGTGTTTGTGTCATTGGATGAACATTTAGGTCATTTTCGTCCTCCCTAGGTTTATTCTTGTCTAATTTGGGTTTCTAACCAATCTTGTGCATCCAATAGGTGTGTTTGTGTCATTGGATGAACATTTAGGTTATTTTCGTCCTCCCTAGTCTTATTCTTGTCCAATTAGGGTTTTAAGCAATCTTGTGCATCCAATAAGTTCATTTGTGTCATTGGATGAATAGTTAGGTCATTTTTGTCCTCCCTAGGCTTATTCTTGTCCAATTAGGGTTTTTAACCAATCTTGTGCATCCAATAGGTGTGTTTGTGTCATTGGATGAACATTTAGGTCATTTTCGTCCTCCCTAGGCTTATTCTTGTCCAATTAGGGTTTCTAACCAATCTTGTGCATCCAATAGGTGTGTTTGTGTCATTGGAGTAACATTTAGGTCATTTTCATCCTCCCTAGGCTTATTCTTGTCTAATTAGGGTTTTTAAGCAATCTTGTGCATCCAATAAGTTCATTTGTGTTATTGGATGAACATTTAGGTCATTTTCGTCCTCCCTAGGCTTATTCTTGTCCAATTAGGGTTTCTAACCAATCTTGTGCATCCAATAGGTGTATTTGTGTCATTGGATGAACATTTAGGTCATTTTCGTCCTTCCTAGGCTTATTCTTGTCTAATTAGGGTTTTTAATCAATCTTGTGCATCCAATAAGTTCATTTGTGTTATTGGATGAACATTTAGGTCATTTTCGTCCTCCCTAGGCTTATTCTTGTCCAATTAGCGTTTTTAACCAATCTTGTGCATCCAATAGGTGTGTTTGTGTCATTGGATGAACATTTAGGTAATTTTCGTCCTCCCTAGGCTTATTCTTGTCCAATTAGGGTTTCTAACCAATCTTGTGCATCCAATAGGTGTATTTGTGTCATTGGATGAACATTTAGGTCATTTTCGTCCTCCCTAGGCTTATTCTTGTCCAATTAGGGTTTTTAACCAATCTTGTGCATCCAATAAGTTCATTTGTGTCATTGGATAAACATTTAGGTCATTTTCGTCCACCCTAGGCTTATTCTTGTCCAATTAGGGTTTGTAACCAATCTTGTGCATTCAATAGGTGTGTTTGTGTCATTGGATGAACATTTAGGTCATTTTCGTCTTCCCTAGGCTTATTCTTGTCCAATTAGGGTTTCTAACCAATCTTGTGCATCCAATAGGTGTGTTTGTGTCATTAGATGAACATTTAGGTCATTTTCGTCCTCCCTAGGCTTATTCTTGTCCAATTAGGGTTTTTAAGCAATCTTGTGCATCCAATAAGTTCATTTGTGTCATTGGATGAACATTTAGGTCATTTTCGTCCTCCCTAGGCTTATTCTTGTCTAATTAGGGTTTTTAAGCAATCTTGTGCATCCAATAAGTTCATTTGTGTTATTGAATGAACATTTAGGTTATTTTCGTCCTCCCTAGGCTTATTCTTGTCCAATTAGGGTTTTTAACCAATCTTGTGCATCCAATAGGTGTGTTTGTGTCATTGGATGAACATTTAGGTCATTTTCGTCCTCCCTAGGCTTATTCTTGTCCAATTAGGGTTTCTAACCAATCTTGTGCATCCAATAGGTGTGTTTGTGTCATTGGATGAACATTTAGGTCATTTTCGTCCTCCCTAGGCTTATTCTTGTCCAATTAGGGTTTTTAACCAATCTTGTGCATCCAATAAGTTCATTTGTGTCTTTGGATGAACATTTAGGTCATTTTCATCCTCCCTAGGCTTATTCTTGTCCAATTAGGATTTTTAACCAAGCTTGTGCATCCAATAAGTTCATTTGTGTCATTGGATTAACAATTAGGTGATTTTTGACCTCCCTAGGCTTATTCTTGTCCAATTAGGGTTTTTAACCAATCTTGTGCATCCAATAGGTGTGTTTGTGTCATTGGATGAACATTTAGGTCATTTTCATCCTCCCTAGGCTTATTCTTGTCCAATTAGGGTTTCTAACCAATCTTGTGCATCCAATAGGTGTGTTTGTGTCATTGGATGAACATTTAGGTCATTTTCGTCCTCCCTAGGCTTATTCTTGTCCAATTAGTGTTTTTAACCAATCTTGTGCATCCAATAAGTTCATTTGTGTCATTGGATGAACATTTAGGTCATTTTCGTCCTCCCAAGGCTTATGCTTGTCCAATTAGGGTTTTTAACCAATCTTGTGCATCCACTAAGTTCATTTGTGTCATTGGATGAACATTTAGGTCATTTTCGTCCTCCCTAGGCTTATTCTTCTCCAATTAGGGTTTTTAACCAATCTTGTGCATCCAATAGGTGTGTTTGTGTCATTGGATGAACATTTAGGTCATTTTCGTCCTCCCTAGGCTTATTCTTGTCCAATTAGGGTTTCTAACCAATCTTGTGCATCCAATAGGTGTGTTTAGTCATTTGATGAACATTTAGGTCATTTTCGTCCTCCCTAGGCTTATTCTTGTCCAATTAGTGTTTTTAACCAATCTTGTGCATCAAATAGGTGTGTTTGTGTCATTGGATGAACATTTAGGTCATTTTCGTCCTCCCTAGGCTTATTCTTGTCCAATTAGGGTTTTTAACCAATCTTGTGCATCCAATAGGTGTGTTTGTGTCATTGGATGAACATTTAGGTCATTTTCGTCCTCCCTAGGCTTATTCTTGTCCAATTAGGGTTTTTAACCAATCTTGTGCATCCAATATGTTCATTTGTGTCATTGGATGAACATTTAGGTCATTTTCGTCCTCCCAAGGCTTATTCTTGTCCAATTAGGGTTTCTAAACAATCTTGTGCATCCAATAGGTGTGTTTGTGTCATTGGATGAACATTTATGTCATTTTCGTCCTCCCAAGGCTTATTCATGTCCAATTAGGGTTTGTAAACAATCTTGTGCATCCAATAGGTGTGTTTGTGTCATTGGATGAACATTTAGGTCATTTTCGTCCTCCCTAGGCTTATTCTTGTCCAATTAGGGTTTTTAACCAATCTTGTGCATCCAATAAGTTCATTTGTGTCATTGGATGAACATTTAGGTCATTTTCATCCTCCCTAGGCTTATTCTTGTCCAATTAGGGTTTTTAACCAATCTTGTGCTTCCAATAAGTTCATTTGTGTCATTGGATTAACAATTAGGTCATTTTTGTCCTCCCTAGGCTTATTCTTGTCCAATTAGGGTTTTTAACCAATCTTGTGCATCCAATAGGTGTGTTTGTGTCATTGGATGAACATTTAGGTCATTTTAATCCTCCCTAGGCTTATTCTTGTCCAATTAGGGTTTCTAACCAATCTTGTGCATCCAATAGGTGTGTTTGTGTCATTGGATGAACATTTAGGTCATTTTCGTCCTCCCAAGGCTTATTCTTGTCCAATTAGGGTTTCTAACCAATCTTGTGCATCCAATAGGTGTGTTTGTGTCATTGGATGAACATTTAGGTCATTTTCGTCCTCCCTAGGCTTATTCTTGTCCAATTAGGGTTTTTAACCAATCTTGTGCATCCAATAAGTTCATTTGTGTCATTGGATTAACATTTAGGTCATTTTCGTCCTCCCTAGGCTTATTCTTGTCCACTTAGGGTTTCTAACCAATCTTGTGCATCCAATAGGTGTGTTTGTGTCATTGGATTAACATTTAGGTTATTTTCGTCCTTCCTAGGCTTATTCTTGTCCAAATAGGGTTTTTAACCAATCTTGTGCATCCAATAAGTTCATTTGTGTCATTGGATGAACATTTAGGTCATTTTCGTCCTCCCTAGGCTTACTCTTGTCTAATTAAGGTTTCTAACCAATCTTGTGCATCCAATAGGTGTGTTTGTGTCATTGGATGAACATTTAGGTCATTTTCGTCCTCCCTAGGCTTATTCTTGTCCAATTAGGGTTTCTAACCAATCTTGTGCATCCAATAGGTGTGTTTGTGTCATTGGATGAACATTTAGGTCATTTTCGTCCTCCCTAGGCTTATTCTTGTCCAATTAGGGTTTCTAACCAATCTTGTGCATCCAATAGGTGTGTTTGTGTCATTGGATGAACATTTAGGTCATTTTCGTCCTCCCTAGGCTTATTCTTGTCCAATTAGGGTTTTTATCCAATCTTGTGCATCCAATAGGTGTATTTGTGTCATTGGATGAAAATTTAGGTTATTTTCGTCCTCCCTAGGCTTATTCTTGTCCAATTAGGGTTTTTAACCAATCTTGTGCATCCAATAGGTGTGTTTGTGTCATTGGATGAAAATTTAGGTTATTTTCGTCCTCCCTAGGCTTATTCTTGTCCAATTAGGGTTTTTAACCAATCTTGTGCATCCAATAGGTGTGTTTGTGTCATTGGATGAACATTTAGGTCATTTTCGTCCTCCCTAGCCTTATTCTTGTCCAATTAGGGTTTCTAACCAATCTTGTGCATCCAATAGGTGTATTTGTGTCATTGGATGAATATTTAGGTCATTTTCGTCCTCCCTAGGCTTATTCTTGTCCAATTAGGGTTTCTAACCAATCTTGTGCATCCAATAGGTGTATTTGTGTCATTGGATGAACATTTAGGTCATTTTCGTCCTCCCTAGGCTTATTCTTGTCCAATTAGGGTTTATAACCAATCTTGTGCATCCAATAAGTTCATTTGTGTCATTGGATAAACATTTAGGTCATTTTAATCCACCCTAGGCTTATTCTTGTCCAATTAGGGTTTTTAACCAATCTTGTGCATCCAATAAGTTTATTTGTGTCATTGGATGAACATTTAGGTCATTTTCGTCCTCCCTAGGCTTATTCTTGTCCAATTAGGGTTTTTAACCAACCTTGTGCATCCAATAAGTTCATTTGTGTCATTGGAGGAACATTTAGGTCATTTTTGTCCTCCCTAGTCTTATTCTTGTCCAATTAGGGTTTTTATGCAATCTTGTGCATCCAATAGATGTGTTTGTTTCATTGGACGAACATTTAGGTCATTTTCGTCCTCCCTAGGCTTATTCTTGTCCAATTAGGGTTTTTAACCAATCTTGTGCATCCAATAAGTTCATTTGTGTCATTGGATGAACATTTAGGTCATTTTCGTCCTCCCTAGGCTTATTCTTGTCCAATTAGGGTTTTTAACCAATCTTGTGCATCCAATATGTTAATTTGTGTCATTGGATGAACATTTAGGTCATTTTCGTCCTCCCTAGGCTTATTCTTGTCCAATTAGGGTTTTTAACCAATCTTGTGCATCCAATAGGTGTGTTTGTGTCATTGGATGAACATTTAGGTCATTTTCGTCCTCCCTAGCCTTATTCTTGTCCAATTAGGGTTTCTAACCAATCTTGTGCATCCAATAGGTGTATTTGTGTCATTGGATGAATATTTAGGTCATTTTCGTCCTCCCTAGGCTTATTCTTGTCCAATTAGGGTTTATAACCAATCTTGTGCATCCAATAAGTTCATTTGTGTCATTGGATAAACATTTAGGTCATTTTCTTCCTCCCTAGGGTTATTCTTGTCCAATTAGGGTTTCTAACCAATCTTGTGCATCCAATAGGTGTGTTTGTGTCATTGGATGAACATTTAGGTCATTTTCGTCCTCCCTAGGCTTATTCTTGTCCAATTAGGGTTTTTAAGCAATCTTGTGCATCCAATAAGTTCATTTGTGTCATTGGATAAACATTTAGGTCATTTTCGTCCACCCTAGGCTTATTCTTGTCCAATTAGGGTTTGTAACCAATCT
>JBBPBR010000539.1:0-15227 GCA_037974775.1 Cicer pinnatifidum | reverse complement strand
TTTGTGTCATTGGATGAACATTTAGGTCATTTTCGTCCTCCCTACGCTTATTCTTGTCCAATTAGGGTTTTTAACCAATCTTGTGCATCCAATAGGTGTATTTGTGTCATTGGATGAACATTTAGGTCATTTTCGTCCTCCCTAGGCTTATTCTTGTCCAATTAGGGTTTTTAACCAATCTTGTGCATCCAATAGGTGTGTTTGTGTCATTGGATGAACATTTAGGTCATTAGCGTCCTCCCTAGGCTTATTCTTGTCCAATTAGGGTTTCTAACCAATCTTGTGCATCCAATAGGTGTGTTTGTGTCATTGGATGAACATTTAGGTCATTTCCGTCCTCCCTAGGCTTATTCTTATCCAATTAGAGTTTTTAAGCAATCTTGTACATCCAATAAGATCATTTGTGTCATTGGATGAACATTTAGGTCATTTTCGTCCTCCCCAGGCTTATTCTTGTCCAATTAGGGTTTTTAACCAATCTTGTGCATCCAATAGGTGTATTTGTGTCATTGGATGAACATTTAGGTCATTTTCGTCCTCCCTAGGCTTATTCTTGTCCAATTAGGGTTTTTAACCAATCTTGTGCATCCAATAAGTTCATTTGTGTCATTGGATGAACATTTAGGTCATTTTCGTCCTCCCCAGGCTTATTCTTGTCCAATTAGGGTTTTTAACCAATCTTGTGCATCCAATAGGTGTATTTGTGTCATTGGATGAACATTTAGGTCAGTTTCGTCCTCCCTAGGCTTATTCTTGTCCAATTAGGGTTTTGAACCAATCTTGTGCATCCAATAAGTTCATTTGTGTCATTGGATAAACATTTAGGTCATTTTCGTCCACCCTAGGCTTATTCTTGTCCAATTAGGGTTTTTAACCAATCTTGTGCATCCAATAGGTGTGTTTGTGTCATTGGATGAACATTTAGGTCAGTTTCGTCCTCCCTAGGCTTATTCTTGTCCAATTAGGGTTTCTAACGAATCTTGTGCATCCAATAGGTGTATTTGTGTCATTGGATGAACATTTAGGTCATTTTCGTCCTCCCTAGGCTTATTCTTGTCTAATTAGGGTTTTTAAGCAATCTTGTGCATCCAATAAGTTCATTTGTGTTATTGGATGAACATTTAGGTCATTTTCGTCCTTACTAGGCATATTCTTGTCCAATTAGGGTTTTTAACCAATCTTGTGCATCCAATAGGTGTGTTTGTGTCATTGGATGAACATTTAGGTCAGTTTCGTCCTCCCTAGGCTTATTCTTGTCCAATTAGGGTGTTTAACGAATCTTGTGCATCCAATAGGTGTATTTGTGTCATTGGATGAACATTTAGGTCATTTTCGTCCTCCCTAGGCTTATTCTTGTCCAATTTGGGTTTTTAACCAATCTTGTGCATCCAATAAGTTCATTTGTGTCATTGGATGAACATTTAGGTCATTTTCGTCCTCCCTAGGCTTATTCTTGTCCAATTAGGGTTTTTAACCAATCTTGTGCATCCAATAAGTTCATTTGTGTCATTCAATGAACATTTAGGTCATTTTCGTCCTCCCTAGGCTTATTCTTGTCCAATTAGGGTTTTTAACCAATCTTGTGCATCCAATAAGTTCATTTGTGTCATTGGATGAACATTTAGGTCATTTTCGTCCTCCCTAGGCTTATTCTTGTCCAATTAGTGTTTTAAACCAATCTTGTGCATCCAATAAGTTCATTTGTGTAATTGGATTAACATTTAGGTCATTTTCGTCCTCCCTAGGCTTATTCTTGTCCAATTAGGGTTTTTAACCAATCTTGTGCGTCCAATAAGTTCATTTGTGTCATTGGATTAACATTTAGGTCATTTTCGTCCTCCCTAGGCTTATTCTTGTCCAATTAGGGTTTTTAACCAATCTTGTGCATCCAATAAGTTCATTTGTGTCATTGGATTAACATTTAGGTCATTTTCATCCTCTCTAGGTTTATTTATGTGCAATTAGGGTTTTTAACCAATCTTGTGCATCCAATAAGTTCATTTGTGTCATTGGATTAACATTTAGGTCATTTTCGTCCTCCCTAGGCTTATTCTTGTGCAATTAGGGTTTTTAACCAATCTTGTGCATCCAATAAGTTCATTTGTGTCATTGGATTAAAATTTAGGTCATTTTCGTCCTCCCTAGGCTTATTCTTGTGCAATCAAGGTTTTTAACCAATCTTGTCCATCCAAAAAGTTTATTTGTGTCATTGGATTAACATTTAGGTCATTATCGTCCTCTCTAGGCTTATTTATATGCAATTAGGGGTTATTAACAAATCTTGTGCATCCAAAAAGTTCATTTGTGTCTTTGAATTGACATTTAGGTCATTTTCGGTCTCTCTAGGGTTATTTATTGGCAATTAGGGTTTTTAACCAATCTTGTGCATCCAATAAGTTCATTTGTGTCATTGGATTAACATTTAGGTCATTTTCGTCCTCCCTAGGCTTATTTATGTGCAATTAGGGTTTTTAACCAATCTTGTGCATCCAATAAGTTCATTTGTGTCATTGGATTAACATTTAGGTCATCTTCGTCCTCCCTAGGCTTATTCTTGTCCAATTAGGGTTTTTAACCAATCTTGTGCATCCAATAAGTTCATTTGTGTCATTGGATTAACATTTAGGTCATTTTCGTCCTCCCTAGGCTTATTCTTGTCCAATTAGGGTTTTTAACCAATCTTGTGCATCCAATAAGTTCATTTGTGTCATTGGATTAACATTTAGGTCATTTTCGTCCTCTCTAGGGGTATTTATGTGCAATTATGGTTTTTAACCAATATTTTGCATCCAATATGTTCATTTATGTAATTGGATTAACATTTAGGTCATTTTCGTCCTCCCTAGGCTTATTCTTGTGCAATTAGGGCTTTTAACCAACCTTTTGCATCCAAAAAGTTCATTTGTGTCTTTGAATAGACGTTTAGGTCAATTTCGTCCTCTCTAGGGTTATTTATGTGCAATTAGGGTTTTTAACCAATCTTGTGCATCCAATAAGTTCATTTGTGTCATTGGATTAACATTTAGGTCATTTTCGTCCTCCCTAGGCTTATTCTTGTCCAATTAGGGTTTTTAACCAATCTTGTGCATCCAATAAGTTCATTTGTGTCATTGGATTAACATTTAGGTCATTTTCGTCCTCCCTAGGCTTATTTATGTGCAATTAGGGTTTTTAACCAATCATGTGCATCCAATAAGTTCATTTGTGTGATTGGATTAACATTTGTGTCATTTTCGTCCTCCCTAGGCTTATTCTTGTCCAATTAGAGTTTTTAACCAATCTTGTGCATCCAAAAAAGTTCATTTGTGTCTTTGGATTAACATTTAGGTCATTTTCATCCTCTCTAGGGTTATTTATGGGCAGTTAGGGTTTTTAACCTATCTTGTGCATCCAATAAGTTCATTTGTGTCATTGGATTAACATTTAGGTCATTTTCGTCCTCCCTAGGCTTATTCTTGTCCAATTAGGGTTTTTAACCAATCTTGTGCATCCAATAAGTTCATTTGTGTCATTGGATTAACATTTAGGTCATTTTCGGCCTCCCTAGGCATATTCTTGTCCAATTAGGGTTTTTAACCAATCTTGTGCATCTAATAGGTGTGTTTGTGTCATTGGATGATCAATTAGGTCATTTTCGTCCTCCCTAGGCATATTCTTGTCCAATTAGGGTTTTTAACCAATCTTGTGCATCCAATAGGTGTGTTTGTGTCATTGGATGATCAATTAGGTCATTTTCGTCCTCCCTAGGCTTATTCTTGCCCAATTTGGGTTTTTAACCAATCTTGTGCATCCAATAAGTTGAGTTGTGTCATTGGATTAACATTTAGGTCATTTTCGTCCTCCCTAGGCTTATTCTTGTCCAATTAGGGTTTTTAACCAATCTTGTGCATCCAATAAGTTCATTTGTGTCATTGGATTAACATTTAGGTCATTTTCGTCCTCCCTAGGGTTATTTATGGGCAATTAGGGTTTTTAACCAATCTTGTGCATCCAATAAGTTCATTTGTGTCATTGGATTATTATTTAGGTCATTTTCGTCCTCCCTAGGCTTATTCTTGTCCAATTAGGGCTTTTAACCAATCTTGTGCATCCAAAAAGTTCATTTGTGTCTTTGAATTGACATTTTGGTCATTTTCGTCCTCCCTAGGCTTATTTATGAGCAATTAGGGTTTTTAACCAATCTTGTGCATCCAATAAGTTCATTTGTGTCATTGGATTAACATTTAGGTCATTTTCGTCCTCCCTAGGCTTATTCTTGTCCAATTAGGGTTTTTAACCAATCTTGTGCATCCAATAAGTTCATTTGTGTCATTGGATTAACATTTAGGTCATTTTCGTCCTCCCTAGGCACACTCTTGTCCAATTAGGGTTTTTAACCAATCTTGTGCATCCAATAGGTTGAGTTGTGTCATTGGATTAACATTTAGGTCATTTTCGTCCTCCCTAGGCTTATTCTTGTCCAATTAGGGTTTTTAACCAATCTTGTGCATCCAATAGGTGTGTTTGTGTCATTGGATGATCAATTAGGTCATTTTCGTCCTCCCTAGGCTTATTCTTGTCCAATTAGGGTTTTTAACAAATCTTGTGCGTCCAATAAGTTCATTTGTGTCATTGGATGATCAATTAGGTCATTTTCGTCCTCCCTAGGCTTATTCTTGTCCAATTAGGGTTTTTAACCAATCTTGTGCATCCAATAGGTGTGTTTGTGTCATTGGATGAACATTTAGGTCAGTTTCGTCCTCCCTAGGCTTATTCTTATCCAATTAGGGTTTCTAACGAATCTTGTGCATCCAATAGGTGTATTTGTGTCATTGGATGAACATTTAGGTCATTTTCGTCCTCCCTAGGCTTATTCTTGTCCAATTTCGGTTTTTAACCAATCTTGTGCATCCAATATGTGTGTTTGTGTCATTGGATGAACATTTAGGTCATTTTCGTCCTCCCTAGGCTTATTCTTGTCCAATTAGGGTTTCTAACCAATCTTGTGCATCCAATAGGTGTATTTGTGTCATTGGATGAACATTTAGGTCATTTTCGTCCTTCCTAGGCTTATTCTTGTCTAATTAGGGTTTTTAAGCAATCTTGTGCTTCCAATAAGTTCATTTGTGTTATTGGATGAACATTTAGGTCATTTTCGTCCTTACTAGGCTTATTCTTTTCCAATTAGGGTTTTTAACCAATCTTGTGCATCCAATAGGTGTGTTTGTGTCATTGGATGAACATTTAGGTCAGTTTCGTCCTCCCTAGGCTTATTCTTGTCCAATTAGGGTGTTTAACGAATCTTGTGCATCCAATAGGTGTATTTGTGTCATTGGATGAACATTTAGGTCATTTTCGTCCTCCCTAGGCTTATTCTTGTCCAATTAGGGTTTTTAAGCAATCTTGTGCATCCAATAAGTTCATTTGTGTCATTGGATGAACATTTAGGTCATTTTCGTCCTCCCTAGGCTTATTCTTGTCCAATTAGGGTTTTTAAGCAATCTTGTGCATCCAATAAGTTCATTTGTGTCATTGGATGAACATTTAGGTCATTTTCGTCCTCCCTAGGCTTATACTTGTCGAATTAGGGTTTTTAACCAATCTTGTGCATCCAATAGGTGTATTTGTGTCATTGGATGAACATTTAGGTCATTTTCGTCCTCCCTAGGCTTATTCTTGTCCAATTAGGGTTTTTAAGCAATCTTGTGCATCCAATAAGTTCATTTGTGTCATTGGATGAACATTTAGGTCATTTTCGTCCTCCCTAGGCTTATTCTTGTCCTATTAGGGTTTTTAACCAATCTTGTGCATCCAATAGGTGTATTTGTGTCATTGGATGAACATTTAGGTCATTTTCGTCCTCCCTAGGCTTATTCTTGTCCAATTAGGGTTTTTAAGCAATCTTGTGCATCCAATAAGTTCATTTGTGTCATTGGATGAACATTTAGGTCATTTTCGTCCTCCTTAGGCATATTCTTGTCCAATTAGGGTTTTTAACCAATCTTGTGCATCCAACAGGTGTATTTGTGTCATTGGATGAACATTTAGGTCATTTTCGTCCTCCCTAAGCTTATTCTTGTCCAATTAGGGTTTTTAAGCAATCTTGTGCATCCAATAAGTTCATTTGTGTCATTGGATGAACATTTAGGTCATTTTCGTCCTCCCTAGGCTTATTCTTGTCCAATTTGGGTTTTTAACCAATCTTGTGCATCCAATAGGTGTATTTGTGTCATTGGATGAACATTTAGGTCATTTTCGTCCTCCCTAGGCTTATTCTTGTCCAATTAGGGTTTTTAAGCAATCTTGTGCATCCAATAAGTTCATTTGTGTCATTGGATGAACATTTAGGTCATTTTCGTCCTCCCTAGGCTTATTCTTGTCCAATTAGGGTTTTTAACCAATCTTGTGCATCCAACACGTGTGTTTGTCATTGGATGAACATTTAGGTCATTTTCGTCCTCCCTAGGCTTATTCTTGTCCAATTAGGGTTTTTAACCAATCTTGTGCATCCAATAAGTTCATTTGTGTCATTGGATAAACATTTAGGTCATTTTCGTCCACCCTAGGCTTATTCTTGTCCAATTAGGGTTTTTAACCAATCTTGTGCCTCCAATAAGTTCATTTGTGTCAATGGATGAACAATTAGGTCATTTTCGTCCTCCCAAGGCTTATTCTTGTCCAATTAGGGTTTTTAACCAATCTTGTGCATCCAATAAGTTCATTTGTGTCATTGGATGAACATTTAGGTCATTTACGTCCTCCCTAGGCTTATTCTTGTCCAATTAGGGTTTTTAAGCAATCTTGTGAATCCAATAAGTTCATTTGTTTCATTGGATGAACATTTAGGTCATTTTCGTCCTCCGTAGGCTTATTCTTGTTCAATTAGGGTTTCTAACCAATCTTGTGCATCCAATAGGTGTGTTTGTGTCATTGGATGAACATTTTGGTCATTTTCGTCCTCCCTTGTCTTATTCTTGTCCAATTAGGGTTTTAAGCAATCTTGTGCATCCAATAAGTTCATTTGTGTCATTGGATGAACATTTAGGTTATTTTAGTCATCACTAGGCTTAGTTTTGTGCAATTAGGGTTTTTAACCAATCTTGTGCATCCAATAGGTGTGTTTGTGTCATTAAATGAACATTTAGGTCATTTTCATCCTCCCTAGGCTTATTGTTGTCCAATTAGGGTTTTTAACCAATCTTGTGCATCCAATAGGTGTGTTTGTGTAATTGGATGAACATTTAGGTCATTTTCGTCCTCGCTAGTCTTATTCATGTCCAATTAGGGTTTTAAGCAATCTTGTGCATCCAATAAGTTCATTTGTGTCATTGGATTAAGATTTAAGTCATTTTCGTCCTCCATAGGCTTATTCTTGTTCAATTAGGGTTTCTAACCAATCTCGTGCATCCAATAGGTGTGTTTGTGTCAGTGGATGAACATTTAGGTCATTTTCGTCTTCCCTAGGCTTATTCTTGTCTAATTAGGGTTTTTAAGCAATCTTGTGCATCCAATAAGTTCATTTGTTTCATTGGATGAACATTTAGGTCATTTATGTCCTCCCTAGGCTTATTCTTGTCCAATTATGGTTTTTAACCAATCTTGTGCATCCAATAGGTGTGTTTGTGTCATTGGATGAACATTTAGGTCATTTTCGTCCTCCCTAGGCTTATTGTTGTCCAATTAGGGTTTCTAACCAATCTTGTGATTCCAATAGGTGTATTTGTGTCATTGGATGAACATTTAGGTCATTTTCGTCCTCCCTAGGCTTATTCTTGTCCAATTAGGGTTTTTAAGCAATCTTGTGCATCCAATAAGTTCATTTGTGTCATTGGATGAACATTTAGGTCATTTTCGTCCTCCCTAGGCTTATTCTTGTCCAATTAGGGTTTTTAACCAATCTTGTGCATCCAATAGGTGTGTTTGTGTCATTGGATGAACATTTAGGTCATTAGCGTCCTCCCTAGGCTTATTCTTGTCCAATTAGGGTTTCTAACCAATCTTGTGCATCCAATAGGTGTATTTGTGTCATTGGATGAACATTTAGGTCATTTTCGTCCTCCCTAGGCTTTTTCTTGTCCAATTAGGGTTTTTAACCAATCTTGTGCATCCAATAGGTGTGTTTGCGTCATTGGATGAACATTTAGGTCAGTTTCGTCCTCCCTAGGCTTATTCTTGTCCAATTAGGGTTTCTAACGAATCTTGTGCATCCAATAGGTGTATTTGTGTCATTGGATGAACATTTAGGTCATTTTCGTCCTCCCTAGGCCTATTCTTGTCCAATTAGGGTTTCTAACCAATCTTGTGCATCCAATACGTGTGTTTGTGTCATTGGATGAACATTTAGGTCATTTTCGTCCTCCCGAGGCTTATTCTTGTCCAATTAGGGTTTTTAAGCAATCTTGTGCATCCAATAAGTTCATTTGTGTCATTGGATAAACATTTAGGTCATTTTCGTCCACCCTAGGCTTATTCTTGTCCAATTAGGGTTTTTAACCAATCTTGTGCATCCAATAGGTGTGTTTGTGCCATTGGATGAACATTTAGGTCATTTTCGTCCTCCCTAGGCTTATTCTTGTCCAAGTAGGGTTTCTAACCAATCTTGTGCATCCAATAGGTGTATTTGTGTCATTGGATGAACATTTAGGTCATTTTCGTCCTCCCTAGACTTATTCTTATCCAATTAGGGTTTTTAAGCAATCATGTGCATCCAATAAGTTCATTTGTGTTATTGGATGAACATTTAGGTTGTTTTCGTCCTCCCTAGGCTTATTCTTGTCCAATTAGGGTTTTTAACCAATCTTGTGCATCCAATAGGTGTGTTTGTGTCATTGGATGAACATTTAGGTCATTTTCGTCCTCCCTAGGCTTATTCTTGTCCAATTAGAGTTTTTAAGCAATCTTGTACATCAAATAAGTTCATTTGTGTCATTGGGTGAACATTTTGGTCATTTTCGTCCTCCCCAGGCTTATTCTTGTCCAATTAGGGTTTTTAAGCAATCTTGTGCATCCAATAGGTGTATTTGTGTCATTGGTTGATTATTTAGGTCATTTTCGTCCTCCCTAGGCTTATTCTTGTCCAATTAGGATTTTTAAGCAATCTTGTGCATCCAATAAGTTCATTTGTCTCATTGGATGAACATTTAGGTCATTTTCGTCCTCCCCAGGCTTATTCTTGTCCAATTAGGGTTTTTAACCAATCTTGTGCATCCAATAGGTGTATTTGTGTCATTGGATGAACATTTAGGTCATTTTCGTCCTCCCTAGGCTTATTCTTGTCCAATTAGGGTTTTTAACCAATCTTGTGCATCCAATAAGTTCATTTGTGTCATTGGATAAACATTTAGGTCATTTTCGTCCACCCTAGGCTTATTCTTGTCCAATTAGGGTTTTTAACCAATCTTGTGCATCCAATAAGTTCATTTGTGTCATTGGATGAACATTTAGGTCATTTTCGTCCTCCCATGGCTTATTCTTGTCAAATTAGGGTTTTTAAGCAATCTTGTGCATCTAATAGGTGTGTTTGTGTCATTGGATGAACATTGAGGTCATCTTCGTCCTCCCTAGGCTTATTCTTGTCCAATTAGGGTTTCTAACCAATCTTGTGCATCCAATAGGTGTATTTGTGTCATTGGATGAACATTTAGGTCATTTTCGTCCTCCCTAGGCTTATTCTTGTCCAATTAGGGTTTTTAACCAATCTTGTGCATCCAATAAGTTCATTTGTGTCATTGGATAAACATTTTGGTCATTTTAATCCACCCTAGGCTTATTCTTGTCCAATTAGGGTTTTTAACCAATCTTGTGCATCCAATAAGTTCATTTGTGTCATTGGATGAACATTTAGGTCATTTTTGTCCTCCCAAGGCTTATTCTTGTCCAATTAGGGTTTTTAACCAATCTTGTGCATCCAATAGGTGTGCTTGTGTCATTGGATGAACATTTAGGTCATTTTCGTCCTCCCTAGGCTTATTCTTGTCCAATTAGGGTTTCTAACCAATCTTGTGCATCCAATAGGTGTATTTGTGTCATTGGATGAACATTTAGGTCATTTTCGTCCTTCCTAGGCTTATTCTTGTCTAATTAGGGTTTTTAATCAATCTTGTGCATCCAATAAGTTCATTTGTGTTATTGGATGAACATTTAGGTCATTTTCATCCTCCCTAGGCTTATTCTTGTCCAATTAGCGTTTTTAACCAATCTTGTGCATCCAATAGGTGTGTTTGTGTCATTGGATGAACATTTAGGTCATTTTCGTCCTCCCTAGGCTTATTCTTGACCAATTAGGGTTTCTAACCAATCTTGTGCATCCAATAGGTGTATTTGTGTCATTGGATGAACATTTAGGTCATTTTCGTCCTCCCTAGGCTTATTCTTGTCCAATTAGGGTTTTTAACCAATCTTGTGCATCCAATAAGTTCATTTGTGTCATTGGATAAACATTTAGGTCATTTTCGTCCACCCTAGGCTTATTCTTGTCCAATTAGGGTTTTTAACCAATCTTGTGCATCCAATAAGTTCATTTGTGTCATTGGATAAACATTTAGGTCATTTTCTTCCTCCCTAGGGTTATTCTTGTCCAATTAGGGTTTCTAACCAATCTTGTGCATCCAATAGGTGTGTTTGTGTCATTGGATGAACATTTAGGTCATTTTCGTCCTCCCTAGGCTTATTCTTGTCCAATTAGGGTTTCTAACCAATCTTGTGCATCCAATAGGTATGTTTGTGTCATTGGATGAACATTTAGGTCAGTTTCTTCCTCCCTAGGCTTATTCTTGTCCAATTAGGGTTTCTTACGAATCTTGTGCATCCAATAGGTGTGTTTGTGTCATTGGATGAACATTTAGGTCATTTTCGTCCTCCCTAGGCTTATTCTTGTCCAATTAGGGTTTTTAACCAATCTTGTGCATCCAATAGGTATGTTTGTGTCATTGGATAAACATTTAGGTCATTTTCGTCCTCCCTAGGCTTATTCTTGTCCAATTAGGGTTTCTAACCAATCTTGTGCATCCAATAGGTGTGTTTGTGTCATTGGATGAACATTTAGGTCATTTTCGTCCTCCCTAGGCTTATTCTTCTCCAATTAGGGTTTTTAACCAATCTTGTGCATCCAATAAGTTCATTTGTGTCATTGGATAAACATTTAGGTCATTTTCGTCCACCCTAGGCTTATTCTTGTCCAATTAGGGTTTTTAACCAATCTTGTGCATCCAATAAGTTCATTTGTTTCATTGGATGTACATTTAGGTCATTTTCGTCCTCCCAAGGCTTATTGTTGTCCAATTAGGGTTTTTAACCAATCTTGTGCATCCAATAGGTGTGTTTGTGTCATTGGATGAACATTTAGGTAATTTTCGTCCTCCCTAGGCTTATTCTTGTCCAATTAGGGTTTCTAACCAATCTTGTGCATCCAATAGGTGTATTTGTGTCATTGGATGAACATTTAGGTCATTTTCGTCCTCCCTAGGCTTATTCTTGTCCAATTAGGGTTTTTAACCAATCTTGTGCATCCAATAAGTTCATTTGTGTCATTGGATAAACATTTAGGTCATTTTCGTCCACCCTAGGCTTATTCTTGTCCAATTAGGGTTTTTAACCAATCTTGTGCATCCAGTAAGTTCATTTGTGTCATTGGATAAACATTTAGGTCATTTTCTTCCTCCCTAGGGTTATTCTTGTCCAATTAGGGTTTCTAACCAATCTTGTGCATCCAATAGGTGTGTTTGTGTCATTGGATGAACATTTAGGTCATTTTCGTCCTCCCTAGGCTTATTCTTGTCCAATTAGGGTTTTTAAGCAATCTTGTTCATCCAATAAGTTCATTTGTGTCATTGGATAAACATTTAGGTCATTTTCGTCCTCCCTAGGCTTATTCTTGTCCAATTAGGGTTTTTAACCAATCTTGTGCATCCAATAGGTGTGTTTGTGTCATTGGATGAACATTTAGGTCATTTTCGTCCTCCATAGTCTTATTCTTGTCCAATTAGGGTTTAAAGCTATCTTGTGCATCCAATAAGTTCATTTGTGTCATTGGATGAACATTTAGGTCATTTTCGTCCTCCCTAGGCTTATTCTTGTCCAATTAGGGTTTTTAAGCAATCTTGTGCATCCAATAAGTTCATTTGTGTCATTGGATGAACATTTAGGTCATTTTCGTCCTCCCTAGGCTTATTCTTGTCCAATTAGGGTTTTTAACCAATCTTGTGCATCCGATAAGTTTGTTTGTGTCATTGAATTAATATTTAGGTCATTTTCGTCCTCCCTAGGCATATTCTTGTCCAATTCGGGTTTTTAACCAATCTTGAGCATCCAATAGGTGTGTTTGTGTCATTGGATGATCAATTAGGTCATTTTCGTCCTCCCAAGGCTTATTCTTGTCCAATTAGGGTTTTTAACCAATCTTGTGCATCCAATAGGTGTGTTTGTGTCATTGGATGATCAATTAGGTCATTTTCGTCCTCCCTAGGCTTATTCTTGTCCAATTAGGGTTTTTAACCAATCTTGTGCATCCAATAAGTTCATTTGTGTCATTGGATGAACATTTAGGTCATTTTGGTCCTCCCTAGGCTTATTCTTGTCCAATTATGGTTTTCAACCAATCTTGTGCATCCAATAAGTTCATTTGTGTCATTGGATGAACATTTAGGTCATTTTCGTCCTCCCTAGGCTTATTCTTGTCCAATTAGGGTTTTTAACCAATCTTGTGCATCCAATAAGTTCATTTGTGTCATTGGATGAACATTTAGGTCATTTTCGTCCTCCCTAGGCTTATTCTTGTCCAATTAGGGTTTTTAACCAATCTTGTGCATCCAATAAGTTCATTTGTGTCATTGGAGGAACATTTAGGTCATTTTCGTCCTCCCTTGTCTTATCCTTGTCCAATTATGGTTTTTATGCAATCTTGTGCATCCAATTGGTGTGTTTGTGTCATTGGAGGAACATTTAGGTCATTTTCGTGCTCCCTAGGCTTATTCTTGTCCAATTAGGGATTTCAACCAATCTTGTGCATCCAATAAGTTCATTTGTGTCATTGGATGAACATTTAGGTCATTTTCGTCCTCCCTAGGCTTATTCTTGTCCAATTAGGGTTTTTAACCAATCTTGTGCATCCAATAAGTTCATTTGTGTCATTGGATGAACATTTAGGTCATTTTCTTCCTCCCTAGGCTTATTCTTGTCCAATTAGGGTTTTTAACCAATCTTGTGCATCCAATAGGTGTGTTTGTGTCATTGGACGAACATTTAGGTCATTTTCGTCCTCCCTAGGCTAATTCTTGTCCAATTAGGGTTTTTAACCAATCTTGTGCATCCAATAAGTTCATTTGTGTCATTGGATGAACATTTAGGTCATTTTCGTCCTCCCTAGGCTTATTCTTGTCCAATTAGGGTTTTTAACCAATCTTGTGCATCCAATAAGTTCATTTGTGTCATTGGATGAACATTTAGGTCATTTTCGTCCTCCCTAGGCTTATTCTTGTCCAATTAGGATTTGTAACCAATCTTGTGCATCCAATAAGTTCATTTGTGTCATTGGATGAACATTTAGGTCATTTTCGTCCTCCCTATAATTATTCTTGTCCAATTAGGGTTTCTAACCAATCTGGTGCATCCAATAAGTTCATTTGTGTAATTGGATGAACATTTAGGTCATTTTCGTCCTACCTAGGCTTATTCTTGTCCAATTAGGGTTTTTAACCAATCTTGTGCATCCAATAGCTGTGTTTGTGTCATTGGATGAACATTTAGGTCATTTTCGTCCTCCCTAGGCTTATTCTTGTCCAATTAGGGTTTCTAACCAATCTTGTGCATCCAATAGGTGTATTTGTGTCATTGGATGAACATTTAGGTCATTTTCGTCCTCCCTAGGCTTATTCTTGTCCAATTAGGGTTTTTAAGCAATCTTGTGCATCCAATAAGTTCATTTGTGTCATTGGAAGAACATTTAGGTCATTTTCGTCCTCCCCAGGCTTATTCTTGTCCAATTAGGGTTTTTAACCAATCTTGTGCATCCAATAGGTGTATTTGTGTCATTGGATGAACATTTAGGTCAGTTTCGTCCTCCCTAGGCTTATTCTTGTCCAATTAGGGTTTTTAACCAATCTTGTGCATCCAATAAGTTCATTTGTGTCATTGGATAAACATTTAGGTCATTTTCGCCCTCCCTAGGCTTATTCTTGTCCAAGTAGGGTTTCTAACCAATCTTGTGCATCCAATAGGTGTATTTGTGTCATTGGATGAACATTTAGGTCATTTTCGTCCTCCCATGGCTTATTCTTGTCCAATTAGGGTTTTTAAGCAATCTTGTGCATCCAATAAGTTCATTTGTGTCATTGGATGAACATTTAAGTCATTTTCGTCCTCCCAAGGCTTATACTTGTCCAATTAGGGTTTTTAACCAATCTTGTGCATCCAATAGGTGTATTTGTGTCATTGGATGAACATTTAGGTCATTTTCGTCCTCCCTAGGCTTATTCTTGTCCAATTAGGGTTTTTAAGCAATCTTGTGCATCCAATAAGTTCATTTGTGTCATTGGATGAACATTTAGGTCATTTTCGTCCTCCCTAGGCTTATTCTTGTCCAATTAGGGTTTTTAACCAATCTTGTGCATCCAATAAGTTCATTTGTGTCATTGGATGAACATTTAGGTCATTTTTGTCCTCCCTAGGCTTATTCTTGTCCAATTATGGTTTTTAACCAATCTAGTGCATCCAATAGGTGTGTTTGTGTCATTGGATGAACATTTAGGTCATTTTCGTCCTCCCTAGGCTTATTCTTGTCCAATTAGGGTTTCTAACCAATCTTGTGCATCCAATAGGTGTATTTGTGTCATTGGATTAACATTTAGGTCATTTTCGTCCTCCCTAGGCTTATTCTTGTCCAATTAGGGTTTTTAAGCAATCTTGTGCATCCAATAAGTTCATTTGTGTCATTGGATGAACATTTAGGTCATTTTCGTCCTGCCTAGGCTTATTCTTGTCCAATTAGGGTTTTTAACCTATCTTGTGCATCCAATAGGTGTATTTGTGTCAATGGATGAACATTTAGGTCATTTTCGTCCTCCCTAGGCTTATTCTTGTCCAATTAGGGTTTTTAAGCAATCTTGTCATCCAATAAGTTCATTTGTGTCATTGGATGAACATTTAGGTCATTTTCGTCCTCCCTAGGCTTATTCTTGTCCAATTAGGGTTTTTAACCAATCTTGTGCATCCAATAGGTGTGTTTGTGTCATTGGATGAACATTTAGGTCATT
>JBBPBR010000538.1:0-15048 GCA_037974775.1 Cicer pinnatifidum | reverse complement strand
GCCTAGGGAGGACGAAAATGACCTAAATGTTCATCCAATGACACAAATGAACTTATTGGATGCACAAGATTGCTTAAAAACCCTAATTGGACAAGAATAAGCCTAGGGAGGACGAAAATGACCTAAATATCCATCCAATGACACAAATACACCTATTGGATGCACAAGATTCGTAAGAAACCCTAATTGGACAAGAATAAGCCTAGGGAGGACGAAACTGACCTAAATGTTCATCCAATGACACAAACACACCTATTGGATGCACAAGATTGGTTAAAAACGCTAATTGGACAAGAATAAGCCTAGGGAGGACGAAAATGACCTAAATGTTCATCCAATAACACAAATGAACTTATTGGATGCATAAGATTGATTAAAAACCCTAATTACACAAGAATAAGCCTAGGGAGGACGAAAATGACCTAAATGTTCATCCAATGACACAAATACACCTATTGGATGCACAAGATTGGTTAGAAACCCTAATTGGACAAGAATAAGCCTAGGGAGGACGAAAATGACCTAAATGTTCATCCAATGACACAAACACACCTATTGGATGCACAAGATTGGTTAAAAACCCTAATTGGACAAGAATAAGCCTTGGGAGGACGAAAATGACCTAAATGTTCATCCAATGACACAAATGAACTTATTGGATGCACAAGATTGGTTAAAAACTCTAATTGGACAAGAATAAGCCTAGGGTGGATTAAAATGACCTAAATGTTTATCCAATGACACAAATGAACTTATTGGATGCACAAGATTGCTTAAAAACCCTAATTGGACAAGAATAAGCCTAGGGAGGACGAAAATGACCTAAATGTTCATCCAATGACACAAACACACCTATTGGATGCACAAGATTGGTTAAAAACCCTAATTGGACAAGAATAAGCCTAGGGAGGACGAAAATGACCTAAATGTTCATCCAATGACACAAATGAAATTATTGGATGCACAAGATCGGTTAAAAACCATAATTGGACAAGAATAAGCCTAGGAAGGACGAAAATGACCTAAATGTTCATCCAATGACACAAATGAACTTATTGGATGCACAAGATTGCTTAAAAACCCTATATGGACAAGAATAAGCCTAGGGAGGACGAAAATGACCTAAATGTTCATCCAATGACACAAATGAACTTATTGGATGCACAAGATAGCTTAAAAACCCTAATTGGACAAGAATAAGCCTAGGGAGGACGAAAATGACCTAAATGTTCATCCAATGACACAAATACACCTATTGGATGCACAAGATTGGTTAGAAACCCTAATTGGACTAGAATAAGCCTAGGGAGGACGAAAATGACCTAAATGTTCATCCAATGACACAAATGAACTTATTGGATGCACAAGATTGCTTAAAAACCCTAATTGGACAAGAATAAGCCTAGGGAGGACGAAAATGACCTAAATGTTCATCCAATGACACAAACACACCTATTGGATGCACAAGATTGGTTAAAAACCCTAATTGGACAAGAATAAGCCTAGGGAGGACGAAAATGACCTAAATGTTCATCCAATGACACAAATGAACTTACTAGATGCACAAGAATGCTTAAAAACCCTAATTAGACAAGAATAAGCCTAGGGAGGACGAAAATGACCTAAATGTTCATCCAATGACACAAATACACCTATTGGATGCACAAGATTGGTTAGAAACCCTAATTGGACAAGAATAAGCCTAGGGAGGACGAAAATGACCTAAATGTTCATCCAATGACACAAATACACCTATTGGATGCACAAGATTCGTTAGAAACCCTAATTGGACAAGAATAAGCCTAGGGTGGACGAAAATGACCTAAATGTTCATCCAATGACACAAACACACCTATTGGATGCACAAGATTGGTTAAAAACCCTAATTGGACAAGAATAAGCCTAGGGAGGACGAAAATGACCTAAATGTTCATCCAATGACACAAATACACCTATTGGATGCACAAGATTGGTTAGAAACCCTAATTGGACAAGAATAAGCCTAGGGAGGACGAAAATGACCTAAATGTTCATCCAATGACACAAACACACCTACTGGATGCACAAGATTAGTTAAAAACCCTAATTGGACAAGAATAAACCTAGGGTGGACGAAAATGACCTAAATGTTTATCCAATGACACAAATGAACTTATTGGATGCACAAGATTGGTTAAAAACCCTAATTGGACAAGAATAAGCCTAGGGAGGACGAAAATGACCTAAATGTTCATCCAATGACACAAACACACCTATTGGATGCACAAGATTGGTTAAAAACCCTAATTGGACAAGAATAAGCCTAGGAAGGACGAAAATGACCTAAATGTTCATCCAATGACACAAATGAACTTATTGGATGCACAAGATTGGTTAAAAACCCTAATTGGACAAGAATAAGCCTAGGGTGGACGAAAATGACCTAAATGTTTATCCAATGACACAAATAAACTTATTGGATGCACAGGATTGGTAAAAAACCCTAATTGGACAAGAATAAGCCTAGAATGAACGAAAATGACCTAAATGTTCATCCAATGACACAAACACACCTATTGGATGCACAAGATTGGTTAAAAACCCTAATTGGACAAGAATAAGCCTAGGGAGGACGAAAATGACCTAAATGTTCATCCAATGACACAAATGAACTTATTGGATGCACAAGATTGGTTAAAAACCCTAATTGGACAAGAATAAGCCTAGGGAGGACGAAAATGACCTAAATGTTCATCCAATGACGCAAACACACCTATTGGATGCACAAGACTGGTTAGCAACCCTAATTGGACAAGAATAAGCCTAGGGAGGACGAAAATGACCTAAATGTTCATCCAATAACACAAACACGCCTATTGGATGCACAAGATTGGTTAAAAACCCTAATTGGACAAGAATAAGCCTAGGGTGGACGAAAATGACCTAAATGTTTATCCAATGACACAAATGAACTTATTGGATGCACAAGATTGGTTAAAAACCCTAATTGGACAAGAATAAGCCTAGGGAGGACGAAAATGACCTAAATGTTCATCCAATGACACAAATACACCTATTGGATGCACAAGATTGGTTAGAAACCCTAATTGGACAAGAATAAGCCTAGGGAGGACGAAAATGACCTAAATGTTCATCCAATGACACAAACACACCTATTGGATGCACAAGATTGGTTAAAAACGCTAATTGGACAAGAATAAGCCTAGGGAGGATGAAAATGACCTAAATGTTCATCCAATAACACAAATGAACTTATTGGATGCACAAGATTGATTAAAAACCCTAATTAGACAAGAATAAGCCTAGGAAGGACGAAAATGACCTAAATGTTCATCCAATGACACAAATACACCTATTGGATGCACAAGATTGGTTAGAAACCCTAATTGGACAAGAATAAGCCTAGGGAGGACGAAAATGACCTAAATGTTCATCCAATGACACAAGCACACCTATTGGATGCACAAGATTGGTTAAAAACCCTAATTGGACAAGAATAAGCCTTGGGAGGACAAAAATGACCTAAATGTTCATCCAATGACACAAATGAACTTATTGGATGCACAAGATTGGTTAAAAACCCTAATTGGACAAGAATAAGCCTAGGGTGGATTAAAATGACCTAAATGTTTATCCAATGACACAAATGAACTTATTGGATGCACAAGATTGCTTAAAAACCCTAATTGGACAAGAATAAGCCTAGGGAGGACGAAAATGACCTAAATGTTCATCCAATGACACAAGCACACCTATTGGATGCACAAGATTGGTTAAAAACCCTAATTGGACAAGAATAAGCCTAGGGAGGACGAAAATGACCTAAATGTTCATCCAATGACACAAACACACCTATTGGATGCACAAGATTGGTTAAAAACCCTAATTGGACAAGAATAAGCCTAGGGAGGACGAAAATGACCTAAATGTTCATCCAATGACACAAATGAACTTATTGGATGCACAAGATTGCTAAAAAACCCTAATTGGACAAGAATAAGCCTAGGGAGGACGAAAATGACCTAAATGTTCATCCAATGACACAAATGAACTTATTGGATGCACAAGATTGCTTAAAAACCCTAATTGGACAAGAATAAGCCTAGGGAGGATGAAAATGACCTAAATGTTCATCCAATGACACAAATGAACTTATTGGATGCACAAGATAGCTTAAAAACCCTAATTGGACAAGAATAAGCCTAGGGAGGACGAAAATGACCTAAATGTTCATCCAATGACACAAATACACCTATTGGATGCACAAGATTGGTTAGAAACCCTAATTGGACAAGAATAAGCCTAGGGAGGACGAAAATGACCTAAATGTTCATCCAATGACACAAATGAACGTATTGGATGCACAAGATTGGTTAAAAACCCTAATTGGACAAGAATAAGCCTAGGGAGGACGAAAATGACCTAAATGTTCATCCAATGACACAAATACACCTATTGGATGCACAAGATTGGTTAGAAACCCTAATTGGAGAAGAATAAGCCTAGGGAGGACGAAAATGACCTAAATGTTCATCCAATGACACAAACACACCTATTGGATGCACAAGATTGGTTAGAAACCCTAATTGGACAAGAATAAGCCTAGGGAGGACGAAAATGACCTAAATGTTTATCCAATGACACAAACATACCTATTGGATGCACAAGATTGGTTAGAAACCCTAATTGGACAAGAATAAGCCCAGGGAGGACGAAAATGACCTAAATGTTCATCCAATGACACAAACACACCTATTGGATGCACAAGATTGGTTAGAAACCCTAATTGGACAAGAATAAGCCTAGGGAGGACGAAAATGACCTAAATGTTCATCCAATAACACAAATGAACTTATTGGATGCACAAGATTGGTTAAAAACCCTAATTAGACAAGAATAAGCTTAGGGAGGACGAAAATGACCTAAATGTTCATCCAATGACACAAACACACCTATTGGATGCACAAGATTGGTTAAAAACCCTAATTGGACAAGAATAAGCCTAGGGAGGACGAAAATGACCTAAATGTTCATCCAATGACACAAATACACCTATTGGATGCACAAGATTCGTTAGAAACCCTAATTGGAATAGAATAAGCCTAGGGAGGACGAAACTGACCTAAATGTTCATCCAATGACACAAACACACCTATTGGATGCACAAGATTGGTTAAAAACCCTAATTGGACAAGAATAAGCCTAGGGTGGACGAAAATGACCTAAATGTTTATCCAATGACACAAATGAACTTATAGGATGCACAAGATTGGTTAAATACCCTAATTGGACAAGAATAAGCCTAGGGAGGACGAAAATGACCTAAATGTTCATCCAATGACACAAACAAACCTATTGGATGCACAAGATTGGTTAGAAACCCTAATTGGACAAGAAAAAGCCTAGGGAGGACGAAAATGACCTAAATGTTCATCCAATGACACAAACACACCTATTGGATGCACAAGATTGGTTAAAAACCCTAATTGGACAAGAATAAGCCTAGGGAGGACGAAAATGACCTAAATGTTCATCCAATGACACAAATACACCTATTGGATGCACAAGATTGGTTAGAAACCTTTAATTGGACAAGAATAAGCCTAGGGAGGACGAAAATGACCTAAATGTTCATCCAATAACACAAATGAACTTATTGGATGCACAAGATTGCTTAAAAACCCTAATTAGACAAGAATAAGCTTAGGGAGGACGAAAATGACCTAAATGTTCATCCAATGACACAAACACACCTATTGGATGCACAAGATTGGTTAAAAACCCTAATTGGACAAGAATAAGCCTAGGGAGGACGAAAATGACATAAATGTTCATCCAATGACACAAACAAACCTATTGGATGCACAAGATTGGTTAGAAACCCTAATTGGACCAGAATAAGCCTAGAGAGGACGAAAATGACCTAAATGTTCATCCAATGACACAAACACACCTATTGGATGCACATGATTGGTTAAAAACCCTAATTGGACAAGAATAAGCCTAGGGAGGACGAAAATGACCTAAATGTTCATCCAATGACACAAATACACCTATTGGATGCACAAGATTGGTTAGAAACCTTTAATTGGACAAGAATAAGCCTAGGGAGGACGAAAATGACCTAAATGTTCTTCCAGTAACACAAATGAACTTATTGGATGCACAAGATTGCTTAAAAACCCTAATTAGACAAGAATAAGCTTAGGGAGGACGAAAATGACCTAAATGTTCATCCAATGACACAAACACACCTATTGGATGCACAAGATTGGTTAAAAACCCTAATTGGACAAGAATAAGCCTAGGGAGGACAAAAATGACCTAAATGTTCATCCAATGACACAAATACTCCTATTGGATGCACAAGATTGGTTAGAAACCCTAATTGGACAATAATAAGCCTAGGGAGGACTAAAATGACCTAAATGTTCATCCAATGACACAAACACACCTATTGGATGCACAAGATTGGTTAAAAACCCTAATTTTACAAGAATAAGCCTAGGGTGGACGAAAATGACCTAAATGTTTATCCAATGACACTAATGAACTTATTGGATGCACAAGATTGGTTAAAAACCCTAATTGGACAAGAATAAGCCTAGGGAGGACGAAAATGACCTAAATGTTCATCCAATGACACAAACACACCTATTGGATGCACAAGATTCGTAAGAAACCCTAATTGGACAAGAATAAGCCTAGGGAGGAAGAAACTGACCTAAATGTTCATCCAATGACACAAACACACCTATTGGATGCACAAGATTGGTTAAATACCCTAATTGGACAAGAATAAGCCTAGGGAGGACGAAAATGACCTAAATGTTCATCCAATGACACAAACAAACCTATTGGATGCACAAGATTGGTTAGAAACCCTAATTGGACTAGAATAAGCCTAGAGAGGACGAAAATGACCTAAATGTTCATCCAATGACACAAACACACCTATTGGATGCACATGATTGGTTAAAAACCCTAATTGGACAAGAATAAGCCTAGGGAGGACGAAAATGACCTAAATGTTCATCCAATGACACAAATACACCTATTGGATGCACAAGATTGGTTAGAAACCTTTAATTGGACAAGAATAAGCCTAGGGAGGACGAAAATGACCTAAATGTTCTTCCAGTAACACAAATGAACTTATTGGATGCACAAGATTGCTTAAAAACCCTAATTAGACAAGAATAAGCTTAGGGAGGACGAAAATGACCTAAATGTTCATCCAATGACACAAACACACCTATTGGATGCACAAGATTGGTTAGAAACCCTAATTGGACAAGAATAAGCCTAGGGAGGACGAAAATGACCTAAATGTTCATCCAATGACACAAACAAACCTATTGGATGCACAAGATTGGTTAGAAACCCTAATTGGACAAGAATAAGCCTAGAGAGGACGAAAATGACCTAAATGTTCATCCAATGACACAAACACACCTATTGGATGCACATGATTGGTTAAAAACCCTAATTGGACAAGAATAAGCCTAGGGAGGACGAAAATGACCTAAATGTTCATCCAATGACACAAATACACCTATTGGATGCACAAGATTGGTTAGAAACCTTTAATTGGACAAGAATAAGCCTAGGGAGGACGAAAATGACCTAAATGTTCTTCCAGTAACACAAATGAACTTATTGGATGCACAAGATTGCTTAAAAACCCTAATTAGACAAGAATAAGCTTAGGGAGGACGAAAATGACCTAAATGTTCATCCAATGACACAAACACACCTATTGGATGCACAAGATTGGTTAAAAACCCTAATTGGACAAGAATAAGCCTAGGGAGGACGAAAATGACCTAAATGTTCATCCAATGACACAAATACACCTATTGGATATACAAGATTGGTTAGAAAACCTAATTGGACAAGAATAAGCCTAGGGAGGACGAAAATGACCTAAATGTTCATCCAATGACACAAACACACCTATTGGATGCACAAGATTGGTTAAAAACCCTAATTGGACAAGAATAAGCCTAGGGTGGACGAAAATGACCTAAATGTTTATCCAATGACACAAATGAACTTATTGGATGCACAAGATTGGTTAAAAACCCTAATTGGACAAGAATAAGCCTAGTGAGGACGTAAATGACCTAAATGTTCATCCAATGACACTAACACACCTATTCGATGCACAAGATTGGTTAAAAGCCCTAATTGGACAAGAATAAGCCTAGGGAGGACGAAAATGACCTAAATGTTCATCCAATGACACAAATGAACTTATTGGATGCACAAGATTGGTTAAAAATCCTAATTGGGCAAGAATAAGAATAGGGAGGACGAAAATGACCTAATTGTTCATCCAATGACACAAACACACCTATTGGATGCACAAGATTGGTTAAAAACCCTAATTGGACAAGAATAAGCCTAGGGTGGACGAAAATGACCTAAATGTTTATCCAATGACACAAATGAACTTATTGGATGCACAAGATTGGTTAAAAACCTTAGTAGGACAAGAATAAGCCTAGGGAGGACGAAAATGACCTAAATGTTCATCCAATGACACAAATACACCTATTGGATGCACAAGATTGGTTAGAAACCCTAATTGGACAAGAATAAGCCTAGGGAGGACGAAAATGACCTAAATGTTCATCCAATGACACAAATACACCTATTGGATGCACAAGATTGGTTAAAAACCCTAATTGGACAAGAATAAACCTAGGGAGGACGAAAATGACCTAAATGTTCATCCAATGACACAAATGAACTTATTGGATGCACAAGATTGGTTAAAAACCCTAATTGGACAAGAATAAGCCTAGGGAGGACGAAAATGACCTAAATGTTCATCCAATGACACAAACACACCTATTGGATGCACAAGATTGGTTAAAAACCCTAATTGGACAAGAATATGCCTAGGGAGGACGAAAATGACCTAAATGTTCTTCCAATGACACAAATGAACTTATTAGATGCACAAGATTGGTTAAAAACCCTAATTGGACAAGAATAAGCCTTGGGAGGACGAAAATGACCTAAATGTTCATCCAATGACACAAACACACCTATTGGATGCACAAGATTGGTTAAAATCCCTAATTGGACAAGAATAAGCCTAGGGAGGACGAAAATGACCTAAATGTTCATCCAATGACACAAATGAACTTATTGGATGCACAAGATTGCTTAAAAACCCTAATTGGACAAGAATAAGCCTAGGGAGGACGAAAATGACCTAAATGTTCATCCAATGACACAAATACACCTATTGGATGCACAAGATTGGTTAGAAACCCTAATTGGACAAGAATAAGCCTAGGGTGGGCGAAAATGACCTAAATGTTTATCCAATGACACAAATGAACTTATTGGATGCACAAGATTGGTTAAAAACCCTAATTGGACAAGAATAAGCCTAGGGAGGACGAAAATGACCTAAATGTTCATCCAATGACACAAACACACCTATTGGATGCACAAGATTGGTTAAAAACCCTAATTGGACAAGAATAAGCCTAGGAAGGACGAAAATGACCTAAATGTTCATCCAATGACACAAACACACCTATTGGATGCACAAGATTGGTTAAAAACGCTCATTGGACAAGAATAAGCCTAGGGAGGACGAAAATAACCTAAATGTTCATCCAATAACACAAATGAACTTATTGGATGCACAAGATTGGTTAAAAACCCTAATTGGACAAGAATAAGCCTAGGGTGGACGAAAATGACCTAAATGTTTATCCAATGACACAAATGAACTTATTGGATGCACAAGATTGGTTAAAAACCCTAATTGGACAAGAATAAGCCTAGGGAGGACGAAAATGACCTAAATGTTCATCCAATGACACAAACACACCTATTGGATGCACAAGATTGGTTAAAAACCCTAATTGGACAAGAATAAGCCTAGGGAGGACGAAAATGACCTAAATGTTCATCCAATGACACAAAAGAACTTATTGGATGCACAAGATTGCTTTAAACCCTAATTGGACGAGAATAAGACTAGGGAGGATGAAAATGACCTAAATGTTCATCAAATGACACAAACGCACCTATTGGATGCACAAGATTGGTTAAAAACCCTAATTGGACAACAATAAGCCTAGGGAGGATGAAAATGACCTAAATGTTCATCTAATGACACAAACGCACCTATTGGATGCACAAGATTGGTTAAAAACCCTAATTGCACAAAACTAAGCCTAGTGAGGACGAAAATAACCTAAATGTTCATCCAATGACACAAATGAACTTATTGGATGCACAAGATTGCTTAAAACCCTAATTGGACAAGAATAAGACTAGGGAGGACGAAAATGACCTAAATGTTCATCCAATGACACAAATGAACTTATTAGATGCACAAGATTGGTTAGAAACCGTAATTGGACAAGAATAAGCCTAGGGAGGACGAAAATGACCTAAATGTTCATCCAATGACACAAACACACCTATTGGATGCACAAGATTGGTTAAAAACCCTAATTGGACAAGAATAAGCCTAGGGAGGACGAAAATGACCTAAATGTTCATCCAATGACACAAATGAAATTATTGGATGCACTAGATTGGTTAAAAACCTTAATTGGACAAGAATAAGCCTAGGAAGGACGAATATGACCTAAATGTTCATCCAATGACACAAATGAACTTATTGGATGCACAAGATTGCTTAAAAACCCTAATTGGACAAGAATAAGCCTAGGGAGGACGAAAATGACCTAAATGTTCATCCAATGACACAAATGAACTTATTGGATGCACAAGATAGCTTAAAAACCCTAATTGGACAAGAATAAGCCTAGGGAGGACGAAAATGACCTAAATGTTCATCCAATGACACAAATACACCTATTGGATGCACAAGATTGGTTAGAAACCCTAATTGGACAAGAATAAGCCTAGGGAGGACGAAAATGACCTAAATGTTCATCCAATGACACAAACACACCTACTGGATGCACAAGATTGGTTAAAAACCCTAATTGGACAACAATAAACCTAGGGTGGACGAAAATGACCTAAATGTTTATCCAATGACACAAATGAACTTATTGGATGCACAAGATTGGTTAAAAACCCTAATTGGACAAGAATAAGCCTAGGGAGGACGAAAATGACCTAAATGTTCATCCAATGACACAAACACACCTATTGGATGCACAAGATTCGTAAGAAACCCTAATTGGACAAGAATAAGCCTAGGGAGGAAGAAACTGACCTAAATGTTCATCCAATGACACAAACACACCTATTGGATGCACAAGATTCGTAAGAAACCCTAATTGGACAAGAATAAGCCTAGGGAGGACGAAAATGACCTAAATGTTCATCCAATGACACAAACACACCTATTGGATGCACAAGATTGGTTAAAAACCCTAATTGGACAAGAATAAGCCTAGGGAGGACGAAAATGACCTAAATGTTCATCCAATGACATAAATACACCTATTGGATGCACAAGATTCGTTAGAAACCCTAATTGGACAAGAATAAGCCTAGGGAGGACGAAACTGACCTAAATGTTCATCCAATGACACAAACACACCTATTGGATGCACAAGATTGGTTAGAAACCCTAATTGGACAAAAATAAGCCTAGGGAGGACGAAAATGACCTAAATGTTCATTCAATAACACAAATGAACTTATTGGATGCACAAGATTGCTTAAAAACCCTAATTAGACAAGAATAAGCCTAGGGAGAACGAAAATGACCTAAATGTTCATCCAATGACACAAATACACCTATTGGATGCACAAGATTCGTTAGAAACCCTAATTGGACAAGAATAAGTCTAGGGAGGACGAAACTGACCTAAATGTTCATTCAATGACACAAACACACCTATTGGATGCACAAGATTGGTTAAAAACCCTAATTGGACAAGAATAAGCCTAGGGAGGACGAAAATGACCTAAATGTTCATCCAATGACACAAATACACCTATTGGATGCACAAGATTGGTTAGAAACCCTAATTGGACAAGAATAAGCCTAGGGAGGACGAAAATGACCTAAATGTTCATCCAATAACACAAATGAACTTATTGGATGCACAAGATTGCTTAAAAACCCTAATTAGACAAGAATAAGCCTAGGGAGGACGAAAATTACCTAAATGTTCATCCAATGACACAAACACACCTATTGGATGCACAAGATTGGTTAAAAACCCTAATTGGACAAGAATAAGCCTAGGGAGGACAAAAATAACCTAAATGTTCATCCAATGACACAAATACACCTATTGGATGCACAAGATTGGTTAGAAACCCTAATTGGACAAGAATAAGCCTAGGGAGGACGAAAATGACCTAAATGTTCATCCAATGACACAAATACACCTATTGGATGCACAAGATTGGTTAGAAACCCTAATTGGACAAGAATAAGCCTAGGGAGGACGAAAATGACCTAAATGTTCATCCAATAACACAAATGAACTTATTGGATGCACAAGATTGCTTCAAAACCCTAATTAGACAAGAATAAGCCTAGGGAGGACGAAAATGACCTAAATGTTCATCCAATGACACAAACACACCTATTGGATGCACAAGATTGGTTAAAAACCCTAATTGGACAAGAATATGCCTAGGGAGGACGAAAATAACCTAAATGTTCATCCAATGACACAAATACACCTATTGGATGCACAAGATTGGTTAGAAACCCTAATTGGACAAGAATAAGCCTAGGGAGGACGAAAATGACCTAAATGTTCATCCAATGACACAAATACACCTATTGGATGCACAAGATTGGTTAGAAACCCTAATTGGACAAGAATAAGCCTAGGGAGGACGAAAATGACCTAAATGTTTATCCAATGACACAAACACACTTATTGGATGCACAAGATTGGTTAGAAACCCTAATTGGACAAGAATAAGCCAAGGGAGGACGAAAATGACCTAAATGTTCATCCAATGACACAAATACACCTATTGGATGCACAAGATTGGTTAGAAACCCTAATTGGACAAGAATAAGCCTAGGGAGGACGAAAATGACCTAAATGTTCATCCAATGACACAAATACACCTATTGGATGCACAAGATTGGTTAGAAACCCTAATTGGACAAGAATAAGCCTAGGGAGGAAGAAAATGACCTAAATGTTCATCCAATAACACAAATGAACTTATTGGATGCACAAGATTGCTTAAAAACCCTAATTAGACAAGAATAAGCCTAGGGAGGACGAAAATGACCTAAATGTTCATCCAATGACACAAACACTCCTATTGGATGCACAAGATTGGTTAAAAACCCTAATTGGACAAGAATAAGCCTAGGGAGGACGAAAATAACCTAAATGTTCATCGATTGACACAAATACACCTATTGGATGCACAAGATTGGTTAGAAACCCTAATTGGACAAGAATAAGCCTAGGGAGGACGAAAATGACCTAAATGTTCATCCAATGACACAAATACACCTATTGGATGCACAAGATTGGTTAGAAACCCTAATTGGACAAGAATAAGCCTAGGGAGGACGAAAATGACCTAAATGTTCATCAAATGACACAAACACACCTATTGGATGCACAAGATTGGTTAAAAACCCTAATTGGACAAGAATAAGCCTAGGGAGGACGAAAATGACCTAAATGTTCATCCAACGACACAAATACACCTATTGGATGCACAAGATTGGTTAGAAACCCTAATTGGACAAGAATAAGCCTAGGGAGGACGAAAATGACCTAAATGTTCATCCAATAACACAAATGAACTTATTGGATACACAAGATTGCTTAAAAACCCTAATTAGACAAGAATAACCTAGGGAGGACGAAAATGACCTAAATGTTCATCCAATGACACAAATACACCTATTGGATGCACAAGATTGCTTAAAAACCCTAATTGGACAAGAATAAGCTTAGGGAGGACGAAAATGACCTAAATGTTCATCCAATGACACAAATACACCTATTGGATGCACAAGATTGGTTAGAAACCCTAATTGGACAAGAATAAGCCTAGAGAGGACGAAAATGACCTAAATGTTCATCCAATGACACAAACACACCTATTGGATGCACAAGATTGGTTAAAAACCCTAATTGGACAAGAATAAGCCTAGGGTGGACGAAAATGACCTAAATGTGTATCCAATGACACAAATGAACTTATTGGATGCACAAGATTGGTTAAAAACCCTAATTGGACAAGAATAAGCCTATGGTGGACGAAAATGACCTAAATGTTTATCCAATGACACAAATGAACTTATTGGATGCACAAGATTGGTTAAAAACCCTAATTGGACAAGAATATGCCTAGGGAGGACTAAAATGACCTAAATGTTCATCCAATAATACCAATGAACTTATTGGATGCACAAGATTGCTTAAAAACCCTAATTAGACAAGAATAAGCCTAGGGAGGACGAAAATGACCTAAATGTTCATCCAATGACACAAATACACCTATTGGATGCACAAGATTGGTTAAAAACCCTAATTGGAAAAGAATAAGCCTAGGGAGGACGAAAATGACCTAAATGTTCATCCAATGACACAAATGAACTTATTGGATGCACAAGATTGCTTAAAAACCCTAATTGGACAAGAATAAGCTTAGGGAGGACGAAAATGACCTAAATGTTCATCCAATGACACAAATACACCTATTGGTTGCACAAGATTGGTTAGAAACCCTAATTGGACAAGAATAAGCATTGGGAGGACGAAAATGACCTAAATGTTCGTCCAATGACACAAACACACCTATTGGATGCACAAGATTGGTTAAAAACCCTAATTGGACAACAATAAGCCTAGGGTGGACGAAAATGACCTAAATGTGTATCCAATGACACAAATGAACTTATTGGATGCACAAGATTGCTTAAAAACCATAATTGGACAAGAATAAGCCTAGGGAGGACGAAAATGACCTAAATGTTCATCCAATGACACAAATACACCTATTGGATGCACAAGATTGGTTAGAAACCCTAATTGGACAAGAATAAGCCCAGGGAGGACGAAAATGACCTAAATGTTCATCCAATGACACAAA
>JBBPBR010000537.1:9088-28321 GCA_037974775.1 Cicer pinnatifidum | reverse complement strand
ACACCTATTGGATGCACAAGATTGGTTAAAAACCCTAATTGGACAAGAATAAGCCTAGGGTGGACGAAAATGACCTAAATGTGTATCCAATGACACAAATGAACTAATTGGATGTACAAGATTGGTTAAAAACCCTAATTGGACAAGAATAAGCCTATGGTGGACGAAAATGACCTAAATGTTTATCCAATGACACAAATACACCTATTGGATGCACAAGATTCGTTAGAAACCCTAATTGGACAAGAATAAGCCTAGGGAGGACGAAACTGACCTAAATGTACATCCAATGACACAAACACACCTATTGGATGCACAAGATTGGTTAAAAACCCTAATTGGACAAGAATATGCCTAGGGAGGACGAAAATGACCTAAATGTTCATCCAATAACACCAATGAACTTATTGGATGCACAAGATTGCTTAAAAACCCTAATTAGACAAGAATAAGCCTAGGGAGGACGAAAATGACCTAAATGTTCATCTAATGACACAAATGAACTTATTGGATGCACAAGATTGCTTAAAAACCCTAATTAGACAAGAATAAGCCTAGGGAGGACGAAAATGACCTAAATGTTCATCCAATGACACAAATACACCTATTGGATGCACAAGATTGGTTAAAAACCCTAATTGGACAAGAATAAGCCTAGGGTGGACGAAAATGACCTAAATGTTCATCCAATGACACAAACACACCTATTGGATGCACAAGATTGGTTAAAAACCCTAATTGGAAAAGAATAAGCCTAGGGAGGACGAAAATGACCTAAATGTTCATCCAATGACACAAATGAACTTATTGGATGCACAAGATTGCTTAAAAACCCTAATTGGACAAGAATAAGCTTAGGGAGGACGAAAATGACCTAAATGTTCATCCAATGACACAAATACACCTATTGGTTGCACAAGATTGGTTAGAAACCCTAATTGGACAAGAATAAGCCTAGGGAGGACGAAAATGACCTAAATGTTCATCCAATGACACAAACACACCTATTGGATGCACAAGATTGGTTAAAAACCCTAATTGGAATAGAATAAGCCTAGGGAGGACGAAAATGACCTAAATGTTCATCCAATGACACAAATGAACTTATTGGATGCACAAGATTGGTTAGAAACCCTAATTGGACAAGAATAAGGCTAGGGAGGACGAAAATGACCTAAATGTTCATCCAATAACACAAATGAACTTATTGGATGCACAAGATTGGTTAAAAATCCAAACTGGACAAGAATAAGCCTAGGGAGGACTAAAATGACCTAAATGTTCATCCAATGACACAAATGAACTTATTGGATGCACAAGATTGCTTAAAAACCCTAATTAGACAAGAATAAGCCTAGGGAGGACGAAAATGACCTAAATGTTCATCCAATGACACAAATACACCTATTGGATGCATAAGATTGGTTAGAAACCCTAATTGGACAAGAATAAGCCTAGGGAGGACGAAAATGACCTAAATGTTCATCCAATGACACAAATGAACTTATTGGATGCACAAGATTGGTTAGAAACCCTAATTGGACAAGAATAAGCCTAGGGAGGACGCAAATGACCTAAATGTTCATCCAATGACACAAATGAACTTATTGGATGCACAAGATTGCTTAAAAACCCTAATTGGACAAGAATAAGCTTAGGGAGGACGAAAATGACCTAAATGTTCATCCAATGACACAAATACACCTATTGGATGCACAAGATTGGTTAGAAACCCTAATTGGACAAGAATAAGCCTAGAGAGGACGAAAATGACCTAAATGTTCATCCAATGACACAAACACACCTATTGGATGCACAAGATTGGTTAAAAACCCTAATTGGACAAGAATAAGCCTAGGGTGGACGAAAATGACCTAAATGTGTATCCAATGACACAAATGAACTAATTGGATGTACAAGATTGGTTAAAAACCCTAATTGGACAAGAATAAGCCTATGGTGGACGAAAATGACCTAAATGTTTATCCAATGACACAAATACACCTATTGGATGCACAAGATTCGTTAGAAACCCTAATTGGACAAGAATAAGCCTAGGGAGGACGAAAATGACCTAAATGTTCATCCAATGACACAAACACACCTATTGGATGCACAAGATTGGTTAAAAACCCTAATTGGAAAAGAATAAGCCTAGGGAGGACGAAAATGACCTAAATGTTCATCCAATGACACAAATAAACCTATTGGATGCACAAGATTGGTTAAAAACCCTAATTGGACAAGAATAAGCCTAGGGAGGACGAAAATGACCTAAATGTTCATCCAATGACACAAATGAACCTATTGGATGCACAAGATTGGTTAAAAACCCTAATTGGACAAGAATAAGCCTAGGGAGGACGAAAATGACCTAAATGTTCATCCAATGACACAAACGAACCTATTGGATGCACAAGATTGGTTAAAAACCCTAATTGGACAAGAATAAGCCTAGGGAGGACGAAAATGACCTAAATGTTCATCCAATGACACAAACACACCTATTGGATGCAAAAGATTGGTTAAAAACCCTAATTGGACAAGAATAAGCCTAGTGAGGACGAAAATGGCCTAAATGTTCATCCAATGACACAAATGAACTTATTGGATGCACAAGATTGGTTAAAAACCCTAATTGGACAAGAATAAGCCTAGGGAGGACGAAAATGACCTAAATGTTCATCCAATGACACAAATGAACTTATTGGATGCACAAGATTGCTTAAAAACCCTAATTGGACAAGAATAAGCTTAGGGAGGACGAAAATGACCTAAATGTTCATCCAATGACACAAATACACCTGTTGGATGCACAAGATTGGTTAGAAACCCTAATTGGACAAGAATAAGCCTAGGGAGGACGAAAATGACCTAAATGTTCATCCAATGACACAAATACACCTATTGGATGCACAAGATTCGTTAGAAACCCTAATTGGACAAGAATAAGCCTAGGGAGGACGCAACTGACCTAAATGTTCATCCAATGACACAAACACACCTATTGGATGCACAAGATTGGTTAAAAACCCTAATTGGACAAGAATAAGCCTAGGGAGGACGAAAATGACCTAAATGTTCATCCAATAACACAAATACACTTATTGGATGCACAAGATTCGTTAGAAACCCTAATTGGACAAGAATAAGCCTAGGGAGGACGAAACTGACCTAAATGTTCATCCAATGACACAAATGAACTTATTGGATGCACAAGATTGCTTAAAAACCCTAATTGGACAAGAATAAGTCTAGGGAGGACGAAAATGACCTAAATGTTCATCCAATTACACAAATGAACTTATTGGATGCACAAGATTGCTTAAAAACCCTAATTGGACAAGAATAAGCCTAGGGAGGACGAAAATGACCTAAATGTTCATCCAATGACACAAATACACCTATTGGATGCACAAGATTCGTTAGAAACCCTAATTGGACAAGAATAAGCCTAGGGAGGACGAAACTGACCTAAATGTTCATCCAATGACACAAACACACCTATTGGATGCACAAGATTGGTTAAAAACGCTCATTGGACAAGAATAAGCCCAGGGAGGACGAAAATGACCTAAATGTTCATCCAATAACACAAATGAACTTATTGGATGTACAAGATTGCTTAAAAACCCTAATTAGACAAGAATAAGCCTAGGGAGGACGAAAATGGCCTAAATGTTCATCCAATGACACAAATACACCTATTGGATGCACAAGATTGGTTAGAAACCCTAATTTGACAAGAATAAGCCTAGGGAGGACGAAAATGACCTAAATGTTCATCCAATGACACAAACACACCTATTGGAGGCACAAGATTGGTTAAAAACCCTAATTGGACAAGAATAAGCCTTGGGAGGACGAAAATGACCTAAATATTCATCCAATGAAACAAATGAACTTATTGGATGCACAAGATTGGTTAAAAACCCTAATTGGACAAGAATAAGCCTAGGGTGGACGAAAATGACCTAAATGTTTATCCAATGATACAAATGAACTTATTGGATGCACAAGATTGGTTAAAAACCCTAATTGGACAAGAATAAGCCTAGGGAGGACGAAAATGGCCTAAATGTTCATCCAATGACACAAATACACCTATTGGATGCACAGGATTGGTTAGAAACCCTAATTGGACAAGAATAAGCCTAGGGAGGACGAAAATGACCTAAATGTTCATCCAATGACACAAACACACCTATTGGATGCACAAGATTGGTTAAAAACCCTAATTGGACAAGAATAAGCCTAGGGAGGACGAAAATAACCTAAATTTTCATCCAATGACATAAACACACCTGTTGGATGCACAAGATTGGTTAAAAACCCTAATTGGACAAGAATAAGCCTAGGGAGGACGAAAATAACCTAAATTTTCATCCAATGACACAAATACACCTATTGGATGCACAAGATTGGTTAGAAACCCTAATTGGACAAGAATAAGCCTAGGGAGGACGAAAATGACCTAAATGTTCATCCAATGACACAAATACACCTATTGGATGCACAAGATTCGTTAGAAACCCTAATTGGACAAGAATAAGCCTAGGGTGGACGAAAATGACCTAAATGTTCATCCAATGACACAAACACACCTATTGGATGCACAAGATTGGTTAAAAACCCTAATTGGACAAGAATAAGCCTAGGGAGGACGAAAATGACCTAAATGTTCATCCAATGACACAAATACACCTATTGGATGTACAAGATTGGTTAGAAACCCTAATTGGACAAGAATAAGCCTAGGGAGGACGAAAATGACCTAAATGTTCATCCAATGACACGAACACACCTATTGGATGCACAAGATTGGTTAAAAACCCTAATTGGACAAGAATAAGCCTAGGGTGGACGAAAATGACCTAAATGTGTATCCAATGACACAAACGAACTAATTGGATGCACAAGATTGGTTAAAAACCCTAATTGGACAAGAATAAGCCTATGGTGGACGAAAATGACCTAAATGTTTATCCAATGACACAAATGAACTTATTGGATGCACAAGATTGGTTAAAAATCCTAATTGGACAAGAATAAGCCTTGGGAGGACGAAAATGACCTAAATGTTCATCCAATGACACAAACACACCTATTGGATGCACAAGATTGGTTAGAAACCCTAATTGGACAAGAATAAGCCTAGGGAGGACGAAAATGACCTAAATGTTCATCTAATGACACAAATGAACTTATTGGATGCACAAGATTGCTTAAAAACCCTAATTAGACAAGAATAAGCCTAGGGAGGACGAAAATGACCTAAATGTTCATCCAATGACACAAATACACCTATTGGATGCACAAGATTGGTTAAAAACCCTAATTGGACAAGAATAAGCCTAGGGTGGACGAAAATGACCTAAATGTTTATCCAATGACACAAATGAACTTATTGGATGCACAAGTTTGGTTAAAAACTTTAATTGGACAAGAATAAGCCTAGGGAGGACGAAAATGACCTAAATGTTCATCCAATGACACAAATGAACTTATTGGATGCACAAGATTGCTTAAAAACCCTAATTGGACAAGAATAAGCCTAGGGAGGACGAAAATGACTAAATGTTCATCCAATGACACAAATACACCTATTGGATGCACAAGATTGGTTAGAAACCCTAATTGGACAAGAATAAGCCTAGGGAGGACGAAAATGACCTAAATGTTCATCCAATGACACAAATACACCTATTGGATGCACAAGATTGGTTAAAAACCCTAATTGGACAAGAATAAGCCTAGGGAGGACGAAAATGACCTAAATGTTCATCCAATGACACAAATACACCAATTGGATGCACAAGATTGGTTAAAAACCCTAATTGGACAAGAATAAGCCTAGGGTGGACGAAAATGACCTAAATGTTTATCCAATGACACAAATGAACTTATAGGATGCACAAGATTGGTTAAAAACCCTAATTGGACAAGAATAAGCCTAGGGAGGACGAAAATGACCTAAATGTTCATTCAATGACACAAACACACCTATTGGATGCACAAGATTGGTTAAAAACCCTAATTGGACAAGAATAAGCCTAGGGAGGACGAAAATGACCTAAATGTTCATCCAATGACACAAACACACCTATTGGATGCACAAGATTGGTTAGAAACCCTAATTGGACAAGAATAAGCCTAGGGAGGACGAAAATGACTTACATGTTCATCCAATGACACAAATACACCTATTGGATGCACAAGATTCCTTAGAAACCCTAATTGGACAAGAATAAGCCTAGGGAGGACGAAACTGACCTAAATGTTCATCCAATGACACAAACACACCTATTGGATGCACAAGATTGGTTAAAAACGCTCATTGGACAAGAATAAGCCTAGGGAGGACGAAAATGACCTAAATGTTCATCCAATGACACAAATACACCTATTGGATGCACAAGATTGGTTAGAAACCCTAATTGGACAAGAATAAGCCTAGGGAGGACGAAAATGACCTAAATGTTCATCCAATGACACAAATACACCTATTGGATGCACAAGATTCGTTAGAAACCCCAATTGGACAAGAATAAGCCTAGGGAGGACGAAACTGACCTAAATGTTCATCCAATGACACAAACACACCTATTGGATGCACAAGATTGGTTAAAAACGCTAATTGGACAAGAATAAGCCTAGGGAGGACGAAAATGACCTAAATGTTCATCCAATGACACAAATACACCTATTGGATGCACAAGATTGGTTAAAAACCCTAATTGGACAAGAATATGCCTAGGGAGGACGAAAATGACCTAAATGTTCATCCAATGACACAAATGAACTTATTCGATGCACAAGATTGCTTAAAAACCCTAATTGGACAAGAATAAGCCTAGGGAGGACGAAAATGACCTAAATGTTCATCCAATGACACAAATGAACTTATTGGATGCACAAGATTGCTTATAAACCCTAATTGGACAAGAATAAGACTAGGGAGGACGAAAATGACCTAAATGTTCATCCAATGACACAAACACACCTATTGGATGCACAACATTGGTTAGAAACCCTAATTGAAAAAGAATAAGCATAGGGAGGACGAAAATGACCTAAATGTTCATCCAATGACACAAATGAACTTATTAGATGCACAAGATTGGTTAGAAACCGTAATTGGACAAGAATAAGCCTAGGGAGGACGAAAATGACCTAAATGTTCATCCAATGACACAAATGAACTTATTGGATGCACAAGATTGCTTAAAAACCCTAATTGGACAAGAATAAGCCTAGGGAGGACGAAAATGACCTAAATGTTCATCCAATGACACAAACACACCTATTGGATGCACAAGATTGGTTAGAAACCATAATTGAACAAGAATAAGTCTAGGGAGGACGAAAATTACTTAAATATTAATCCAATGACACAAATGAACTTATTGGATGCACAAGATTGCTTAAAAACCCTAATTAGACAAGAATAAGCCTAGGGAGGACGAAAATGACCTAAATGTTCATCCAATGACACAAATACATCTATTGGATACACAAGATTAGTTAGAAACCCTAATTGGACAAGAATAAACCTAGGGAGGACGAAAATGACCTAAATGTTCATCCAATGACACAAACACACCTATTGGATTCACAAGATTGGTTAAAAACCCTAATTGGCCAAGAATAAGCCTAGGGAGGACGAAAATGACCGAAATGTTCATCAAATAACACAAATACACCTATTGGATGCAAAAGATTGGTTAGAAACCCTAATTGGACAAGAATAAGCCTAGGGAGGACGAAAATGACCTAAATGTTCATCCAATGACACAAACACACCTATTGGATGCACAAGATTGGTTAAAAACCCTAATTGGACAAGAATAAGCCTAGGGAGGACGAAAATGACCTAAATGTTCATCCAACGACACAAATACACCTATTGGATGCACAACATTGGTTAGAAACGCTAATTGGACAAGAATAAGCCTAGGGAGGACGAAAATGACCTAAATGTTCATCCAATAACACAAATGAACTTATTGGATACACAAGATTGCTTAAAAACCCTAATTAGACAAGAATAAGCCTAGGGAGGACGAAAATGACCTAAATGTTCATCCAATGACACAAATACACCTATTGGATGCACAAGATTGGTTAAAAACCCTAATTGGACAAGAATAAGCCTAGGGAGGACGAAAATGACCTAAATGTTCATCCAATGACACAAATGAACTTATTGGATGCACAAGATTGCTTAAAAACCCTAATTGGACAAGAATAAGCTTAGGGAGGACGAAAATGACCTAAATGTTCATCCAATGACACAAATACACCTATTGGATGCACAAGATTGGTTAGAAACCCTAATTGGACAAGAATAAGCCTAGGGAGGACGAAAATGACCTAAATGTTCATCCAATGACACAAATACACCTATTGGATGCACAAGATTCCTTAGAAACCCTAATTGGACAAGAATAAGCCTAGGGAGGACGAAACTGACCTAAATGTTCATCCAATGACACAAACACACCTATTGGATGCACAAGATTGGTTAAAAACGCTCATTGGACAAGAATAAGCCTAGGGAGGACGAAAATAACCTAAATGTTCATCTAATAACACAAATGAACTTATTGGATGCACAAGATTGGTTAAAAACCCTAATTGGACAAGAATAAGCCTAGGGTGGACGAAAATGACCTAAATGTTTATCCAATGACACAAATGAACTTATTGGATGCACAAGATTGGTTAAAAACCCTAATTGGACAAGAATAAGCCTAGGGAGGACAAAAATGACCTAAATGTTCATCCAATGACACAAACACACCTATTGGATGCACAAGATTGCTTAAAAACCCTAATTGGACAAGAATAAGCCTAGGGAGGACGAAAATGACCTAAATGTTCATCCAATGACACAAATACACCTATTGGATGCACAAGATTGGTTAAAAACCCTAATTGGACAAGAATAAGCCTTAGGAGGACGAAAATGACCTAAATGTTCATCCAATTACACAAATGAACTTATTGGATGCACAAGATTGGTTAAAAACCCTAATTGGACAAGAATAAGCCTAGGGTGGACGAAAATGACCTAAATGTTTATCCAATAACACAAATACACTTATTGGATGCACAAGATTCGTTAGAAACCCTAATTGGACAAGAATAAGCCTAGGGAGGACGAAACTGACCTAAATGTTCATCCAATGACACAAACACACCTATTGGATGCACAAGATTGGTTAAAAACCCAAATTGGACAAGAATAAGCCTAGGGAGGACGAAAATGACCTAAATGTTCATCCAATGACACAAATACACCTATTGGATGCACAAGATTGGTTAAAAACCCTAATTGGACAAGAATATGCCTAGGGAGGACGAAAATGACCTAAGTTTTCATCCAATGACACAAATACACCTATTGGATGCACAAGATTGGCTAGAAACCCTACTTGGACAAGAATAAGCATAGGGAGGACGAAAATGACCTAAATTTTCATCCAATGACACAAACACACCTATTGGATGCACAAGATTGGTTAAAAACCCTAATTGGACAAGAATATGCCTAGGGAGGAAGAAAATGACCTAAATGTTCATCCAATGACACAAACACACCTATTGGATGCACAAGATTGGTTAAAAACCCTAATTGGACAAGAATAAGCCATGGGAGGACGAAAATGACCTAAATGTTCATCCAATGACACAAATGAACTTATTGGATGCACAAGATTGGTTAGAAACCGTAATTGGACAAGAATAAGCCTAGGGTGGACGAAAATGACCTAAATGTTTATCCAATGACACAAATGAACTTATTGGATGCACAAGATTGGTTAAAAACCCTAATTGGACAAGAATAAGCCTAGGGAGGACGAAAATGACTAAATGTTCATCCAATGACACAAACACACCTATTGGATGAACTTATTGGATGCACAAGATTGGTTAAAAACCCTAATTGGACAAGAATAAGCCTTGGGAGGACGAAAATGACCTAAATGTTCATCCAATGACACAAATGAACTTATTGGATGCACAAGATTGCTTAAAAACCCTAATTAGACAAGAATAAGCCTAGGGTGGACGAAAATGACGTAAATGTTCATCCAATGACACAAATACACCTATTGGATGCACAAGATTGGTTAGAAACCCTAATTGGACAAGAATAAGCCTAGGGAGGACGAAAATGACCTAAATGTTCATCCAATGACACAAATACACCTATTGGATGCACAAGATTCGTTAGAAACCCTAATTGGACAAGAATAAGACTAGGGAGGACGAAAATGACCTAAATGTTCATCCAATGACACAAACACACCTATTGGATGCACAAGATTGGTTAAAAACCCTAATTGGACAAGAATAAGCCTAGGGTGGACGAAAATGACCTAAATGTTTATCCAATGATACAAATGAACTTATTGGATGCACAAGATTGGTTAAAAACCCTAATTGGACAAGAATAAGCCTAGGGAGGACGAAAATGACCTAAATGTTCATCCAATGACACAAACACACCTATTGGATACACAAGATTGGTTAAAAACCCTAATTGGACAAGAATAAGCCTTGGGAGGACGAAAATGACCTAAATGTTCAACCAATGACACAAATGAACTTATTGGATGCACAAGATTGGTTAAAAACCCTAATTGGACAAGAATAATCCTAGGGAGGACGAAAATGACCTAAATGTTCATCCAATGACACAAATGAACTTATTGGATGCACAAGATTGCTTAAAAACCCTAATTGGACAAGAATAAGCCTAGGGAGGACGAAAATGACCTAAATGTTCATCCAATGACACAAATACACCTATTGGATGCACAAGATTGGTTAAAAACCCTAATTGGACAAGAATATGCCTAGGGAGGACGAAAATGACCTAAATGTTCATCCAATTACACAAATGAACTTATTGGATGCACAAGATTGCTTAAAAACCCTAATTGGACAAGAATAAGCCTAGGGAGGACGAAAATGACCTAAATGTTCATCCAATGACACAAATACACCTATTGGATGCACAAGATTCGTTAGAAACCCTAATTGGACAAGAATAAGCCTAGGGAGGACGAAACTGACCTAAATGTTCATCCAATGACACAAACACACCTATTGGATGCACAAGATTGGTTAAAAACGCTCATTGGACAAGAATAAGTCTAGGGAGGGCGAAAATGACCTAAATGTTCATCCAATAACACAAATGAACTTATTGGATGTACAAGATTGCTTAAAAACCCTAATTAGACAAGAATAAGCCTAGGGAGGACGAAAATGGCCTAAATGTTCATCCAATGACACAAATACACCTATTGGATGCACAAGATTGGTTAGAAACCCTAATTGGACAAGAATAAGCCTAGGGAGGACGAAAATGACCTAAATGTTCATCCAATGACACAAACACACCTATTGGATGCACAAGATTGGTTAAAAACCCTAATTGGACAAGAATAAGCCTAGGGAGGACGAAAATGACCTAAATGTTCATCCAATGACACAAATGAACTTATTGGATGCACAAGATTGGTTAGAAACCCTAATTCGACAAGAATAAGCCTAGGGAGGACGAAAATGACCTAAATGTTCATCCAATGACACAAATGAACTTATTGGATGGACAAGATTGCTTATAAACCCTAATTGGACAAGAATAAGCCTATGGAGGACGAAAATGACCTAAATGTTCATCCAATGACACAAATGAACTTATTGGATGCACAAGATTGCTTAAAAACCCTAATTGGACAAGAATAAGCCTAGGGAGGACGAAAATGACCTAAATGTTCATCCAATGGCACAAATACACCTATTGGATGCACAAGATTGGTTAAAAACCCTAATTGGACAAGAATAAGCCTAGGGAGGACGAAAATGACCTAAATGTTCATCCAATGACACAAATACACCTATTGGATGCACAAGATTGGTTAAAAACCCTAATTGGACAAGAATATGCCTAGAGAGGACGAAAATGACCTAAATGTTCATCCAATGACACAAATGAACTTATTGGATGCACAAGATTGCTTAAAAACCCTAATTGGACAAGAATAAGCCTAGGGAGGACGAAAATGACCTAAATGTTCATCCAATGACACAAATACACCTATTGGATGCACAAGATTGGTTAAAAACCCTAATTGGACAAGAATATGCCTATGGAGGACGAAAATGACCTCAATGTTCATCCAATGACACAAATGAACTTATTGGATGCACAAGATTGCTTAAAAACCCTAATTGGACAAGAATAAGCCTAGGGAGGACGAAAATGACCTAAATGTTCATCCAATGACACAAATACACCTATTGGATGCACAAGATTCGTTAGAAACCCTAATTGGACAAGAATAAGCCTAGGGAGGACGAAAATGACCTAAATGTTCATCCAATGACACAAACACACCTATTGGATGCACAAGACTGGTTAAAAACTCTAATTGGACAAGAATAAGCCTAGGGAGGACGAAAATGACCTAAATGTTCATCCAATGACACAAATTAACTTATTGGATGCACAAGATTGGTTAAAAACCCTAATAAGACAACAATATGCCTAGGGAGGACGAAAATGACCTAAATGTTCATCCAATGACACAAATGAACTAATTGGATGCACAAGATTGCTTAAAAACCCTAATTGGACAAGAATAAGCCTAGGGAGGACGAAAATGACCTAAATGTTCATCCAATGACACAAATACACCTATTGGATGCACAAGATTCGTTAGAAACCCTAATTGGACAAGAATAAGCCTAGGGAGGACGAAACTGACCTAAATGTTCATCCAATGACACAAACACACCTATTGGATGCACAAGATTGGTTAAAAACCCTAATTGGACAAGAATAAGCCTAGGGAGGACGAAAATGACATAAATGTTCATCCAATAACACAAATGAACTTATTGGATTCACAAGATTGCTTAAAAACCCTAATTAGACAAGAATAAGCCTAGGGTGGACGAAAATGACCTAAATGTTCATCCAATGACACAAACACACCTATTGGATGCACAAGATTGGTTAAAAACGCTAATTGGACAAGAATAAGCCTAGGGAGGACGAAAATGACCTAAATGTTCATCCAATGACACAAATACACCTATTGGATGCACAAGATTGGTTAGAAACCCTAATTGGACAAGAATAAGCCTAGGGAGGACGAAAATGACCTAAATGTTCATCCAATGACACAAATACACCTATTGGATGCACAAGATTCGTTAGAAACCCTAATTGGACAAGAATAAGCCTAGGGAGGACGAAACTGACCTAAATGTTCCTCCAATGACACAAACACACCTATTGGATGCACAAGATTGGTTAAAAACCTTAATTGGACAAGAATATGCCTAGGGAGGACGAAAATGACCTAAATGTTCATCCAATAACACCAATGAACTTATTGGATGCACAAGATTGCTTAAAAACCCTAATTAGACAAGAATAAGCCTAGGGAGGACGAAAATGACCTAAATGTTCATCCAATGACATAAATACACCTATTGGATGCACAAGATTGGTTAAAAACCCTAATTGGAAAAGAATAAGCCTAGGGAGGACGAAAATGACCTAAATGTTCATCCAATGACACAAATACACCTATTGGATGCACAAGATTGGTTAGAAACCCTAATTGGACAAGAATAAGCCTAGGGAGGACGAAAATGACCTAAATGTTCATCCAATGACACAAATACACCTATTGGATGCACAAGATTGGTTAAAAACCCTAATTGGACAAGAATAAGCCTAGGGTGGACGAAAATGACCTAAATGTTTATCCAATGACACAAATGAACTTATTGGATGCACAAGATTGGTTAAAAACCCTAATTGGACAAGAGTAAGCCTAGGGAGGACGAAAATGACCTAAATGTTCATCCAATGACACAAACACACCTATTGGATGCACAAGATTGGTTAGAAACCCTAATTGGACAAGAATAAGCCTAGGGAGGACGAAAATGACCTAAATGTTCATCCAATGACACAAACACACCTATTGGATGCACAAGATTGGTTAAAAACCCTAATTGGACAAGAATAAGCCTAGGGAGGACGAAAATAACCTAAATTTTCATCCAATGACACAAATACACCTATTGGATGCACAAGATTAGTTGGAAACCCTAATTGGACAAGAATAAGCCTAGGGAGGACGAAAATGACCTAAATGTTCATTCAATAACACAAATGAACTTATTGGATGCACAAGATTGCTTAAAAACCCTAATTAGACAAGAATAAGCCTAGGGAGGACGAAAATGACCTAAATGTTCATCCAATGACACAAATGAACTTATTGGATGCACAAGATTGCTTAAAAACCCTAATTGGACAAGAATAAGCCTAGGGAGGACGAAAATGACCTAAATGTTCATCCAATGACACAAACACACCTATTGGATGCACAAGATTGCTTAAAACCCTAATTGGACAAGAATAAGACTAGGGAGGACGAAAATGACCTAAATGTTCATCCAATGACACAAACACACCAATTGGATGCACAAGATTGGCTAGAAACCCTAATTGAACAAGAATAAGCCTAAGGAGGACGAAAATGACCTAAATGTTCATCCAATGACACAAATGAACTTATTGGATGCACAAGATTGCTTAAAAACCCTAATTGGACAAGAATAAGCCTAGGGAGGACGAAAATGACCTAAATGTTCATCCAATGACACAAATGAACTTATTGGATGCACAAGATTGGTTAGAAACCCTAATTGGACAAGAATAAGCCTTGGGAGGACGAAAATGACCTAAATGTTCATCCAATGACACAAATGAACTCATTGGATGCACAAGATTGGTTAAAAACCCTAATTGGACAAGAATAAGCCTAGGGTGGACGAAAATGACCTAAATGTTCATCCAATGACACAAACACACCTATTGGATGCACAAGATTGGTTAAAAACCCTAATTGGACAAGAATAAGCCTAGGGAGGACGAAAATGACCTAAATGTTCATCCATTGACACAAATGAACTTATTGGATGCACAAGATTGGTTAGAAACCCTAATTGGACAAGAATAAGCCTAGGGAGGACGAAAATGACCTAAATGTTCATCCAATGACACAAATGAACTTATTGGATGCACAAGATTGCTTAAAAACCCTAATTGGACAAGAATAAGCCTAGGGAGGACGAAAATGACCTAAATGTTCATCCAATGACACAAATGAACTTATTGGATGCACAAGATTGCTTAAAACCCTAATTGGACAAGAATAAGACTAGGGAGGACGAAAATGACCTAAATGTTCATCCAATGACACAAATACACCTATTGGATGCAAAAGATTGGTTAGAAATCCTAATTGGACAAGAATAAGCCTAGGGAAAACGAAAATGACCTAAATGTTCATCCAATTACACAAATGAACTTATTAGATGCACAAGATTGCTTATAAACCGTAATTGGACAAGAATAAGCCTAGGGAGGACGAAAATGACCTAAATGTTCATCCAATGACACAAATGAACTTATTGGATGCACAAGATTGCTTAAAAACCCTAATTGGACAAGAATAAGCCTAGGGAGGACGAAAATGACCTAAATGTTCATCCAATGACACAAAGACACCTATTGGATGCACAAGATTGATTAAAAACCCTAATTGGACAAGAATATGCCTAGGGAGGACGAAAATGACCTAAATGTTCATCCAATGACACAAATGAACTTATTGGATGCACAAGATTGGTTAAAAACCCTAATTGGACAAGAATAAGCCTAGGGAGGACGAAAATGACCTAAATGTTCATCCAATGACACAAATGAACTTATTGGATGCACAAGATTGCTTAAAAACCCTAATTGGACAAGAATAAGCCTAGGGAGGACGAAAATGACCTAAATGTTCATCCAATGACACAAATACACCTATTGGATGCACAAGATTGGTTAAAAACCTTAATTGGACATGAATATGCCTAGGGAGGACGAAAATGACCTAAATGTTCATCCAATGACACAAATGAACTTATTGGATGCACAAGATTGCTTAAAAACCCTAATTGGACAAGAATAAGCCTAGGGAGGACGAAAATGACCTAAATGTTCATCCAATGACACAAACACACCTATTGGATGCACAAGATTGGTTAAAAACCCTAATTGGACAAGAATAAGCCTAGGAAGGACGAAAATGACCTAAATGTTTATCCAATGACACAAATGAACTTATTGGATGCACAAGATTGGTTAAAAACCCTAATTGGACAAGAATAAGCCTAGGGAGGATGAAAATGACTTAAATGTTCATCCAATGACTCAAACACACCTATTGGATGCACAAGATTGGTTAAAAACCCTAATTGGACAAGAATAAGCCTAGGAAGGACGAAAATGACCTAAATGTTCATCCAATGACACAAATGAACTTATTGGATGCACAAGATTGGTTAAAAACCCTAATTGGACAAGAATAAGCCTAGGGAGGACGAAAATGACCTAAATGTTCATCCAATGACACAATTGAACTTATTGGATGCACAAGATTGCTTAAAAACCCTAATTGGACAACAATAAGCCTAGGGAGGACGAAAATGACCTAAATGTTCATCCAATGACACAAATACACCTATTGGATGCACAAGATTGGTTAAAAACCCTAATTGGACAAGAATATGCCTAGGGAGGACGAAAATGACCTAAATGTTCATCCAATGACACAAATGAACTTATTGGATGCACAAGATTGCTTAAAAACCCTAATTGGACAAGAATAAGCCTAGGGAGGACGAAAATGACCTAAATGTTCATCCAATGACACAAATACACCTATTGGATGCACAAGATTGGTTAAAAACCCTAATTGGACAAGAATAAGCCTAGGGAGGATGAAAATGACCTAAATGTTCATCCAATGACACAAATACACCTATTGGATGCACAAGATTGGTTAAAAACCCTAATTGGACAAGAATAAGCCTAGGGAGGACAAAGATGACCTAAATGTTCATCCAATGACACAAATGAACTTATTGGATGCACAAGATTGCTTAAAAACCCTAATTGGACAAGAATAAGCCTAGGGAGGACGAAAATGACCTAAATGTTCATCCAATGACACAAATGAACTTATTGGATGCACAAGATTGCTTAAAAACCCTAATTGGACAAGAATAAGCCTAGGGAGGACGAAAATGACCTAAATGTTCATCCAATGACACAAATACACCTATTGGATGCACAAGATTGGTTAGAAACCCTAATTGGACAAGAATAAGACAAGGGAGGACGAAAATGACCTAAATGTTCATCCAATGACACAAACACACTTATTGGATGCACAAGATTGGTTAAAAACCATAATTGGACAAGAATAAGCCTAGGGAGGACGAAAATGACCTAAATGTTCATCCAATGACACAAATGAACTTATTGGATGCACAAGATTGCTTAAAAACCCTAATTGGACAAGAATAAGCCTAGGGAGGACGAAAATGACCTAAATGTTCATCCAATGACACAAATGAACTTATTGGATGCACAAGATTGCTTAAAAACCCTAATTGGACAAGAATAAGCCTAGGGAGGACGAAAATGACCTAAATGTTCATCCAATGACACAAATACACCTATTGGATGCACAAGATTGGTTAGAAACCCTAATTGGACAAGAATAAGCCAAGGGAGGACGAAAATGACCTAAATGTTCATCCAATGACACAAATGAACTTATTGGATGCACAAGATTGCTTAAAAACCCTAATTGGACAAGAATAAGCCTAGGGAGGACGAAAATAACCTAAATGTTCATCCAATGACACAAATACACCTATTGGATGCACAAGATTGGTTAAAAACCCTAATTGGACAAGAATAAGCCTAGGGAGGACGAAAATGACCTAAATGTTCATCCAATGACACAAATGAACCTATTGGATGCACAAGATTGCATAAAAACCCTAATTGGACAAGAATAAGCCTAGGGAGGACGAAAATTACCTAAATGTTCATCCAATGACACAAATACACCTATTGGATGCACAAGATTGGTTAAAAACCCTAATTGGAAAAGAATAAGCCTAGGGAGGACGAAAATGACCTAAATGTTCATCCAATGACACAAATGAACTTATTGGATGCACAAGATTGCTTAAAAACCCTAATTGGACAAGAATAAGCTTAGGGAGGACGAAAATGACCTAAATGTTCTTCCAATGACACAAATACACCTATTGGTTGCACAAGATTGGTTAGAAACCCTAATTGGACAAGAATAAGCCTAGGGAGGACGAAAATGACCTAAATGTTCATCCAATGACACAAACACACCTATTGGATGCACAAGATTGGTTAAAAACCCTAATTGGACAACAATAGGCCTAGGGTGGACGAAAATGACCAAAATGTGTATCCAATGACACAAATGAACTTATTGGATGCACCAGATTGGTTAAAAACCCTAATTGGACAAGAATAAGCCAAGGGTGGACGAAAATGACCTAAATGTTTATCCAATGACGCAAATGAACTTATTGGATTCACAAGAATGGTTAAAAACCCTAACTGGACAAGAATAAGCCTTGGGAGGACGAAAATGACCTAAATGTTTATCCAATGACACAAACACACCTATTGGATGCACAAGATTGGTTAGAAACCCTAATTGGACAAGAATAAGCCTAGGGAGGACGAAAATGACCTAAATGTTCATCCAATGACACAAATACACCTATTGGATGCACAAGATTCGTTAGAAACCCTAATTGGACAAGAATAAGCATAGGGAGGATGAAACTGACCTAAATGTTCATCCAATGACACAAATGAACTTATTGGATGCACAAGATTGCTTAAAAACCCTAATTGGACAAGAATAAGCTTAGAGAGGACGAAAATGACCTAAATGTTCATCCAATGACACAAATACACCTATTGGATGCACAAGATTCCTTAGAAACCCTAATTGGACAAGAATAAGCCTAGGGAGGACGAAACTGACCTAAATGTTCATCCAATGACACAAACACACCTATTGGATGCACAAGATTGGTTAAAAACGCACATTGGACAAGAATAAGCCTAGGGAGGACGAAAATAACCTAAATGTTCATCCAATAACACAAATGAACTTATTGGATGAACAAGATTGGTTAAAAACCCTAATTGGACAAGAATAAGCCTAGGGAAGACGAAAATGACCTAAATGTTCATCCAATGACACAAATGAACTTATTGGATGCACAAGATTG
>JBBPBR010000536.1:0-19265 GCA_037974775.1 Cicer pinnatifidum | reverse complement strand
AAGAATAAGCCTAGGGTTGACGAAAATGACCTAAATGTTTATCCAATGACACAAATGAACTTATTGGATGCACAAGATTGGTTAAAAACCCTAATTGGACAAGAATAAGCCTAGGGAGGACGAAAATGACCTAAATGTTCATCCAATGACACAAACACACCTATTGGATGCACAAGATTGGTTAGAAACACTAATTGGACAAGAATAAGCCTAGGGAGGACGAAAATGACCTAAATGTTCATCCAATGACACAAACACACCTATTGGATGCACAAGATTGGTTAAAAACCCTAATTGGACAAGAATAAGCCTAGGGAGGACGAAAATGACCTAAATGTTCATCCAATGACACAAATAAACCTATTAGATGCACAAGATTGGTTAGAAACCCTAATTGGACAAGAATAAGCCTAGGGAGGACGAAAATGACCTAAATGTTCATCCAATAACACAAATGAAATTATTGGATGCACAAGAATGCTTAAAAACCCTAATTAGACAAGAATAAGCCTAGGGAGGACGAAAATGACCTAAATGTTCATCCAATGACACAAACACACCTATTGGATGCACAAGATTGGTTAAAAACCCTAATTGGACAAGAATAAGCCTAGGGAGGACGAAAATAACCTAAATGTTCATCCAATGACACAAATACACCTATTGGATGCACAAAATTGGTTAGAAACCCTAATTGGACAAGAATAAGCCTAGGGAGGACGAAAATGACCTAAATGTTCATCCAATAACACAAATGAACTTATTGGATGCACAAGATTGGTTAAAAACCCTAATTGGACAAGAATAAGCCTAGGGAGGACGAAAATGACCTAAATGTTCATCCAATAACACAAATGAACTTATTGGATGCACAAGATTGCTTAAAAACCCTAATTTGACAAGAATAAGCCTAGGGAGGACGAAAATGACCTAAATGTTCATCCAATGACACAAATACACCTATTGGATGCACAAGATTGGTTAGAAACCCTAATTGGACAAGAATAAGCCTATGGAGGACGAAAATGACCTAAATGTTCATCCAATGACACAAACACACCTATTGGATGCACAAGATTGGTTAGAAACCCTAAATGGACAAGAATAAGCCTAGGGAGGACGAAAATGACCTAAATGTTCATCCAACGACACAAATACACCTATTGGATGCACAAGATTGGTTAGAAACCCTAATTGGACAAGAATAAGCCTAGGGAGGACGAAAATGACCTAAATGTTCATCCAATAACACAAATGAACTTATTGGATGCACAAGATTGCTTAAAAACCCTAATTAGACAAGAATAAGCCTAGGGAGGACGAAAATGACCTAAATGTTCATCCAATGACACAAATACACCTATTGGATGCACAAGATTGGTTAAAAACCGTAATTGGACAAGAATAAGCCTTGGGTGGACGAAAATGACCAAAATGTTTATCCAATGACACAAATGAACTTATTGGATGCACAAGATTGCTTAAAAACCCTAATTGGACAAGAATAAGCCTAGGGAGGACGAAAATGACCTAAATGTTCATCCAATGACACAAACACACCTATTGGATGCACAAGATTGGTTAAAAACCCTAATTGGACAAGAATAAGCCTAGGAAGGACGAAAATGACCTAAATGTTCATCCAATGACACAAATGAACTTACTGGATGCACAAGATTGGTTAAAAACCGTAATTGGACAAGAATAAGCCTAGGGAAGACGAAAGTGACTTAAATGTTCATCCAATGACACAAATGAACTTATTGGATGCACAAGATTGCTTAAAAACCCTAATTGGACAAGAATAAGCCTAGGGAGGACGAAAATGACCTAAATGTCCATCCAATGACACAAATACACCTATTGGATGCACAAGATTGGTTAAAAACCATAATTGGACAAGAATATGCCTAGAGAGGACGTAAATGACCTATATGTTTATCCAATGACACAAATGAACTTATTGGATGCACAAGATTGCTTAAAAACCCTAATTGGACAAGAATAAGCCTAGGGAGGACAAAAATGACCTAAATGTCCATCCAATGACACAAATACACCTATTGGATGGACAAGATTCGTTAGAAACCCTAATTGGACAAGAATAAGCCTAGGGAGGACGAAACTGACCTAAATGTTCATCCAATGACACAAACACACCTATTGGATGCACAAGATTGGTTAAAAACCCTAATTGGACAAGAATAAGCCTAGGGTGGACGAAAATGACCTAAATGTTTATCCCATGACACAAATGAACTTATAGGATGCACAAGATTGGTTAAAAACCCTAATTAGACAAGCATAAGCCTAGGGAGGACGAAAATGACCTAAATGTTCATCCAATGACACAAACACACCTATTGGATGCACAAGATTGGTAAGAAACCCTAATTGGACAAGAATAAGCCTAGGGAGGACGAAAATGACCTAAATGTTCATCCAATGACACAAACACACCTATTGGATGCACAAGATTGGTTAAAAACCCTAATTGGACAAGAATAAGCCTAGGGAGGACGAAAATGACCTAAATGTTCATCCAATGACACAAATACACCTATTGGATGCACCAGATTGGTTAAAAACCATAATTGGACAAGAATATGCCTAGAGAGGACGAAAATGACCTATATGTTTATCCAATGACACAAATGAACTTATTGGATGCACAAGATTGCTTAAAAACCCTAATTGGACAAGAATAAGCCTAGGGAGGACGAAAATGACCTAAATGTCCATCCAATGACACAAATACACCTATTGGATGGACAAGATTCGTTAGAAACCCTAATTGGACAAGAATAAGCCTAGGGAGGACGAAACTGACCTAAATGTTCATCCAATGACACAAACACACCTATTGGATGCACAAGATTGGTTAAAAACCCTAATTGGACAAGAATAAGCCTAGGGTGGACGAAAATGACCTAAATATTTATCCCATGACACAAATGAACTTATAGGATGCACAAGATTGGTTAAAAACCCTAATTGGACAAGCATAAGCCTAGGGAGGACGAAAATGACCTAAATGTTCATCCAATGACACAAACACACCTATTGGATGCACAAGATTGGTTAGAAACCCTAATTGGACAAGAATAAGCCTAGGGAGGACGAAAATGACCTTAATGTTCATCCAATGACACAAATGAACTTATTGGATGCACAAGATTGCTTAAAACCCTAATTGGACAAGAATAAGACTAGGGAGGACGAAAATGACCTAAATGTTCATCCAATGACACAAACACACCTATTGGATGCACAAGATTGGTTAGAAACCCTAATTGGACAAGAACAAGCCTTGGGAGGACGAAAATGACCTAAATGTTCATCCAATGACACAAATGAACTTATTGGATGCACAAGATTGGTTAAAAACCCTAATTGGACAAGAATAAGCCTAGGGAGGACGAAAATGACCTAAATGTTCATCCAATGACACAAACACACCTATTGGATGCACAAGATTGGTTAAAAACCCTAATTGGACAAGAATAAGCCTAGGGAGGACGAAAATGACCTAAATGTTCATCCAATTACACAAACACACCTATTGGATGGACAAGATTGGTTAAAAACCCTAATTGGACAAGAATAAGCCTAGGGAGGACGAAAATGACCTAAATGTTCATCCAATGACACAAATGAACTTATTGGATGCACAAGATTGGTTAAAAACCCTAATTGGACAAGAATAATCCTAGGGTGGACGAAAATGACCTAAATGTTTATCCAATGACACAAATGAACTTATTGGATGCACAAGATTGGTTAAAAACCCTAATTGGACAAGAATAAGCCTAGGGAGGACGAAAATGACCTAAATGTTCATCCAATGACACAAACACACCTATTGGATGCACAAGATTGGTTAAAAACCCTAATTGGACAAGAATAAGCCTAGGGAGGACGAAAATGACCTAAATGTTCATCCAATGACACAAACACACCTATTGGATGCACAAGAATGGGTAGAAACCCTAATTGAACAAGAATAAGCCTAGGGAAGACGAAAATGACCTAAATGTTCATCCAATGACACAAACACACCTATTGGATACACAAGATTGGTTAAAAACCCTAATTGGACAAGAATAAGCCTAGGGTGGACGAAAATGACCTAAATGTTTATCCAATGACACAAATGAACTTATTGGATGCACAAGATTGGTTAAAAACCCTAATTGGACAAGAATAAGCGTAGGGAGGACGAAAATGACCTAAATGTTCATCCAATGACACAAATACACCTATTGGATGCACAAGATTGGTTAAAAACCCTAATTTGACAACAATAAGTCTTGGGAGGACGAAAATGTCCTAAATGTTCATCCAATGACACAAATGAACTTATTGGATGCACAAGATTGGTTAAAAACCCTAATTTGACAACAATAAGTCTTGGGTGGACGAAAATGACCTAAATGTTTATCCAATGACACAAATGAACTTATTGGATGCACAAGATTGGTTAAAAACCCTAATTGGACAAGAATAAGCCTAGGGAGGACGAAAATGACCTAAATGTTCATCCAATGACACAAACACACCTATTGGATGCACAAGATTGGTTAAAAACCCTTACTAGACAAGAATAAGCCTAGGGAGGACGAAAATGACCTAAATGTTCATCCAATGACACAAATGAACTTATTGGATGCACAAGATTGCTTAAAAACCCTAATTGGACAAGAATAAGCCTAGGGAGGACGAAAATCACCTAAATGTTCATCCAATGACACAAATACACCTATTGGATGCACAAGATTGGTTAGAAACCCTAATTGGACAAGACTAAGCCTAGGGAGGACGAAAATGACCTAAATGTTCATCTAATGACACAAACACACCTATTGGATGCACAAGATTGGTTAAAAACCCTAATTGGACAAGAATAAGCCTTGGGAGGACGAAAATGACCTAAATATTCATCCAATGAAACAAATGAACTTATTGGATGCACAAGATTGGTTAAAAACCCTAATTGGACAAGAATAAGCCTAGGGTGGACGAAAATGACCTAAATGTTTATCCAATGACACAAATGAACTTATTGGATGCACAAGATTGGTTAAAAACCCTAATTGGACAAGAATAAGCCTAGGGAGGACGAAAATGACCTAAATGTTCATCCAATGACACAAACACACCTATTGGATGCAAAAGATTGGTTAAAAACCCTAATTGAACAAGAATAAGCCTAGGGAGTACGAAAATGACCTAAATGTTCATCCAATGACACAAATACACCTATTGGATGCACAAGATTGGTTAGAAACCCTAATTGAACAAGAATAAGCCTAGGGAGTACGAAAATGACCTAAATGTTCATCCAATGACACAAACACACCTAATGGATGCACAAGATTGGTTAAAAACCCTAATTGGACAAGAATAAGCCTTGGGAGGACGAAAATGACCTAAATGTTCATCCAATGACACAAATGAACTTATTGGATGCACAAGATTGGTTAAAAACCCTAATTGGACAAGAATAAGCCTAGGGTGGACGAAAATGACCTAAATGTTTATCCAATGACACAAATGAACTTATTGGATGCACAAGATTGGTTAAAAACCCTAATTGGACAAGAATAAGCCTAGTGAGGACGTAAATGACCTAAATGTTCATCCAATGACACAAATACACCTATTGGATGCACAAGATTGGTTAAAAACCCTAATTGGACAAGAATAAGCCTAGGGAGGACGAAAATGACCTAAATGTTCATCCAATGACACAAAAAGACACCTATTGGATGCACAAGATTGGTTAAAAACCCTAATTGGACAAGAATAAGCCTAGGGTTGACGAAAATGACCTAAATGTTTATTCAATGACACAAATGAACTTATTGGATGCACAAGATTGGTTAAAAACCCTAATTGGACAAGAATAAGCCTAGGGAGGACGAAAATGACCTAAATGTTCATCGAATGACACAAACACACCTATTGGATTCACAAGATTGGTTAGAAACCCTAATTGGACAACAATAAGCCTAGGGAGGACGAAAATGACCTAAATGTTCATCCAATGACACAAACACACCTATTGGATGCACAAGATTGGTTAAAAACCCTAATTGGACAAGAATAAGCCTAGGGAGGACGAAAATGACCTAAATGTTCATCCAATGACACAAATACACCTATTGGATGCACAAGATTGGTTAGAAACCCTAATTGGACAAGAATAAGCCTAGGGAGGACGAAAATGACCTAAATGTTCATCCAATAACACAAATGAACTTATTGGATGCACAAGATTGCTTAAAAACCCTAATTAGACAAGAATAAGCCTAGGGAGGACGAAAATGACCTAAATGTTCATCCAATGACACAAATACACCTATTGGATGCACAAGATTGGTTAAAAACCCTAATTGGACAAGAATAAGCCTTGGGTGGACGAAAATGACCAAAATGTTTATCCAATGACACAAATGAACTTATTGGATGCACAAGATTGCTTAAAAACCCTAATTGGACAAGAATAAGCCTAGGGAGGACGATAATGACCGAAATGTTCATCCAATGACACAAACACACCTATTGGATGCACAAGATTGGTTAGAAACCCTAATTGGACAAGAATAAGCCTAGGGAGGACGAAAATGACCTAAATGTTCATCCAATGACACAAATACACCTATTGGATGCACAAGATTGGTTAGAAACCCTAATTGGACAAGAATAAGCCTATGGAGGACGAAAATGGCCTAAATGTTAATCCAATGACACAAACACACCTATTGGATGCACAAGATTGGTTAGAAACCCTAATTGGACAAGAATAAGCCTAGGGAGGACGAAAATGACCTAAATGTTCATCCAACGACACAAATACACCTATTGGATGCACAAGATTGGTTAAAAACCCTAATTGGACAAGAATAAGCTTAGGGAGGACGAAAATGACCTAAATGTTCTTCCAATGACACAAATACACCTATTGGTTGCACAAGATTGGTTAGAAACCCTAATTGGACAAGAATAAGCCTAGGGAGGACGAAAATGACCTAAATGTTCATCCAATGACACAAACACACCTATCGGATGCACAAGATTGGTTAAAAACCCTAATTGGACAACAATAAGCCTAGGGTGGACGAAAATGACCTAAATGTGTATCCAATGACACAAATGAACTTATTGGATGCACAAGATTGGTTAAAAACCCTAATTGGACAAGAATAAGCCAAGGGTGGACGAAAATGACCTAAATGTTTATCCAATGACGCAAATGAACTTATTGGATGCACAAGAATGGTTAAAAACCCTAACTGGACAAGAATAAGCCTTGGGAGGACGAAAATGACCTAAATGTTTATCCAATGACACAAACACACCTATTGGATGCACAAGATTGGTTAGAAACCCTAATTGGACAAGAATAAGCCTAGGGAGGACGAAAATGACCTAAATGTTCATCCAATGACACAAATACACCTATTGGATGCACAAGATTCGTTAGAAACCCTAATTGGACAAGAATAAGCATAGGGAGGATGAAACTGACCTAAATGTTCATCCAATGACACAAATGAACTTATTGGATGCACACGATTGCTTAAAAACCCTAATTGGACAAGAATAAGCTTAGGGAGGACGAAAATGACCTAAATGTTCATCCAATGACACAAATACACCTATTGGATGCACAAGATTGGTTAGAAACCCTAATTGGACAAGAATAAGCCTAGGGAGGACGAAAATGACCTAAATGTTCATCCAATGACACAAATACACCTATTGGATGCACAAGATTGGTTAAAAACGCACATTGGACAAGAATAAGCCTAGGGAGGACGAAAATAACCTAAATGATCATCCAATAACACAAATGAACTTATTGGATGCACAAGATTGGTTAAAAACCCTAATTGGACAAGAATAAGCCTAGGGTGGACGAAAATGACCTAAATGTTTATCCAATGACACAAATGAACTTATTGGATGCACAAGATTGGTTAAAAACCCTAATTGGACAAGAATAAGCCTAGGGAGGACGAAAATGACCTAAATGTTCATCAAATGACACAAACACACCTATTGGATGCACAAGGTTGGTTAAAAACCCTAATTGCACAAGAATAAGCCTAGGGAGGACGAAAATGACCTAAATGTTCTTCTAATGACACAAATGAACTTATTGGATGCACAAGATTGGTTAAAAACCCTAATTGGACAAGAATAAGCCTAGGGAGGACGAAAATGACCTAAATGTTCATCCAATGACACAAACACACCTATTGGATGCACAAGATTGGTTAAAAACCCTAATTGGACAAGAATAAGCCTAGGGAGGACGAAAATGACCTAAATGTTCATCCAATGACACAAATGAACTTATTGGATGTACAAGATTGTTTAAGAACCCTAATTGGACAAGAATAAGATTAGGGAGGACGAAAATGACCTAAATGTTCATCCAATGACACAAACACACCTATTGGATTCACAAGATTGGTTAGAAACCCTAATTGGACAAGAATAAGCCTAGGGAGGACGAAAATGACCTAAATGTTAATCCAATGACACAAATGAACTTATTGGATGCACAAGATTGGTTAAAAACCCTAATTGGACAAGAATAAGCCTAGGGAGGACGAAAATGACCTAAATGTTCATCCAATGACACAAACACACCTATTGGATGCACAAGATTGGTTAAAAACCCTAACTGGACAAGAATAAGCCAAGGGAGGACGAAAATGACCTAAATGTTCATCCAATGACACAATTGAACTTATTGGATGCACAAGATTGGTTAAAAACCCTAATGGGACAAGAATAAGCCAAGGGAGGACGAAAATGACCTAAATGTTCATCCAATGACACAAACACACTTATTGGATGCACACGATTGGTTAGAAACCATAATTTGACAAGAATAAGCCTAGGGAGGACGAAAATGACCTAACTATTCATCCAATGACACAAATGAACTTATTGGATGCACAAGATTGGTTAAAAACCCTAATTGGAAAAGAATAAGCCTAGGGAGGACAAAAATGACCTAAATGTTCATCCAATGACACAAACACACCTATTGGATGCACAAGATTGGTTAGAAACCCTAATTGGACAAGAATAAGCCTAGGGAGGACGAAAATGACCTAAATATTCATCCAATGACACAAATGAACTTATTGGATGCACAAGATTGCTTAAAACCCTAATTGGACAAGAATAAGACTAGGGAGGACGAAAATGACCTAAATGTTCATCCAATGACACAAACACACCTATTGGATGCACAAGATTGGTTAGAAACCCTAATTGGACAGAAATAAGCCTAGGAAGGAGGAAAATGACCTAAATGTTAATCCAATGACACAAATGAACTTATTGGATGCAGAAGATTGGTTAAAAACCCTAGGAAGGACGAAAATGACCTAAATGTTAATCCAATGACACAAATGAACTTATTGGATGCAGAAGATTGGTTAAAAACCCTAGGAAGGTTGAAAATGACCTAAATGTTAATCCAATGACACAAATGAACTTATTGGATGCACAAGATTGGTTAAAAACCCTAATTGGACAAGAATAAGCCTAGGGAGGACGAAAATGACCTAAATGTTCATCCAATGACACAAACACACCTATTGGATGCACAAGATTTGTTAAAAACGCTAATTGGACAAGAATAAGCCTAGGGAGGACGAAAATGACCTAAATGTTCATCCAATGACACAAACACATCTATCGGATGCACAAGATTGGTTAAAAACCCTAATTGGACAAGAATAAGCATAGGGAGGACGAAAATGACCTAAATGTTCATCCAATGACACAAACACACCTATTGGATGCACAAGATTGGTTAGAAACCCTAATTGGACAAGAATAAGCCTTGGGAGGACGAAAATGACCTAAATGTTCATCCAATGACACAAATGAACTTATTGGATCCACAAGATTGGTTAAAAACCCTAATTGGACAAGAATAAGACTAGGGAGCACGAAAATGACCTAAATGTTCATCCAATGACACAAACACACCTATTGGATGCACAAGATTGGTTAAAAACCCTAATTGGACAAGAATAAGCCTAGGGAGGACGAAAATGACCTAAATGTTCATCCAATGACACAAATGAACTTATTGGATGCACAAGATTGGTTAAAAAACCTAATTGGACAAGAATAAGCCTAGGGAGGACGAAAATGACCTAAATGTTAATCCAATGACACAAATGAACTTATTGGATGCACAAGATTGGTTAAAAACCCTAATTGGACAAGAATAAGCCTAGGGAGGACGAAAATAACTTAAATGTTCATCAAATGACTAAACACACCTATTGGATGCACAAGATTGGTTAAAAACCCTAATTGGACAAGAATAAGCCTAGGGAGGACGAAAATGACCTAAATGTTCATCCAATGACACAAACACACCTATTGGATGCACAAGATTGGTTAAAAACCCTAATTGGACAAGAATAAGCCTTGCGATGACGAAAATGACCTAAATGTTCATCCAATGACACAAATGAACTTATTGGATGCACAAGATTGGTTAAAAACCCTAATGGGACAAGAATAAGCCTAGGGTGGACGAAAATGACCTAAATGTTTATCCAATGACACAAATGAACTTATTGGATGCACAAGATTGGTTAAAAACCCTAATTGGACAAGAATAAGCCTAGGGAGGACGAAAATGACCTAAATGTTCATCCAATGACACAAACACACCTATTGGATGCACAAGATTGGTTAAAAACCCTAATTGGACAAGAATAAGCCTAGGGAGGACGAAAATGACCTAAATGTTCATCCAATGACACAAATGAACTTACTGGATGCACAAGATTGCGTAAAAACCCTAATTAGACAAGAATAAGCCTAGGGAGGACGAAAATGACCTAAATGTTCATCCAATGACACAAACACACCTATTGGATGCACAAGATTGGTTAAAAACCCTAATTGGACAAGAATAAGCCTAGGGAGGACGAAAATGACCTAAATGTTCATCCAATGACACAAATGAACTTATTGGATGCACAAGATTGCTTAAAAACCCTAATTGGACAAGAATAAGCCTAGGGAGGACGAAACTGACCTAAATGTTCATCCAATGACACAAACACACCTATTGGATGCACAAGATTGGTTAAAAACCCTAATTGGACAAGAATATGCCTAGGGAGGACGAAAATGACCTAAATGTTCATCCAATGACACAAATGAACTTATTGGATGCACAAGATTGCTTAAAAACCCTAATTGGACAAGAATAAGCCAAGGGAGGACGAAAATGACCTAAATGTTCATCCAATGACACAAACACACCTATTGGATGCACAAGATTGGTTAAAAACCCTAATTGGACAAGAATAAGCGTAGGGAGGACGAAAATGACCTAAATGTTCATCCAATGACACAAATACACCTATTGGATGCACAAGATTGGTTAAAAACCCTAATTTGACAACAATAAGTCTTGGGAGGACGAAAATGTCCTAAATGTTCATCCAATGACACAAATGAACTTATTGGATGCACAAGATTGGTTAAAAACCCTAATTTGACAACAATAAGTCTTGGGTGGACGAAAATGACCTAAATGTTTATCCAATGACACAAATGAACTTATTGGATGCACAAGATTGGTTAAAAACCCTAATTGGACAAGAATAAGCCTAGGGAGGACGAAAATGACCTAAATGTTCATCCAATGACACAAACACACCTATTGGATGCACAAGATTGGTTAAAAACCCTAACTAAACAAGAATAAGCATAGGGAGGACGAAAATGACTTAAATCTTAATCCAATGACACAAATGAACTTATTGGATGCACAAGATTGCTTAAAACCCTAATTGGATAAGAATAAGCCTTGGGAGGACGAAAATGACCTAAATGTTCATCGAATGACACAAACACACCTATTGGATGCACAAGATTGGCATAAAACCCTAATTGGACAAGAATAAGACTAGGGAGGACGAAAATGACCTAAATGTTCATCCAATGACACAAACACACCTATTGGATGCACAAGATTGGTTAAAAACCCTAATTGGACAAGAATAAGCCTAGGGAGGACGAAAATGACCTAAATGTTCATCCAATGACACAAATGAACTTATTGGATGCACAAGATTGCTTAAAAACCCTAATTGGACAAGAATAAGCCTAGGGAGGACGAAAATGACCTAAATGTTCATCCAATGACACAAATACACCTATTGGAAGCACAAGATTGGTTATAAACCCTAATTGGACAAGAATAAGCCTAGGGAGGACGAAAATGACCTAAATGTTCATCCAATGACACAAATGAACTTATTGGATGCACAAGATTGGTTAAAAACCCTAATTGGACAAGAATAAGCCTAGGGAGGACGAAAATGACCTAAATGTTCATCCAATGACACAAATACACCTATTCGATGCACAAGATTGGTTAGAAACCCTAATTGGACAAGAATAAGCCTATGGAGGACGAAAATGACCTAAATGTTCATCCAATGACACAAATGAACTTATTGGATGCACAAGATTGCTTAAAAACCCTAATTGGACAAGAATAAGCCTAGGGAGGACGAAAATGACCTAAATGTTCATCCAATGACACAAATACACCTATTGGATGCACAAGATTGGTTAAAAACCCTAATTGGACTAGAATATGCCTAGGGAGGACGAAAATGACCTAAATGTTCATCCAATGACACAAATGAACTTATTGGATGCACAAGATTGCTTAAAAACCCTAATTGGACAAGAATAAGCCTAGGGAGGACGAAAATGACCTAAATGTTCCTCCAATGACACAAATACACCTATTGGATGCACAAGATTCGTTAGAAACCCTAATTGGACAAGAATAAGCCTAGGGAGAACGAAACTGACCTAAACGTTCATCCAATGACACAAACACAACTATTGGATGCACAAGATTGGTTAAAAACGCTCATTGGACAAGAATAAGCCTAGGGAGGACGAAAATGACCTAAATGTTCATCCAATAACACAAATGAACTTATTGGATGTACAAGATTGCTTAAAAACCCTAATTAGACAAGAATAAGCCTAGGGAGGACGAAAATGGCCTAAATGTTCATCCAAAGACACAAATACACCTATTGGATGCACAAGATTGGTTAGAAACCCTAATTGGACAAGAATAAGCCAAGGGAGGACGAAAATGACCTAAATGTTCATCCAATGATACAAACACACCTATTGGATGCACAAGATTGGTTAAAAACCCTAATTGGACAAGAATAAGCCTTGGGAGGACGAAAATGACCTAAATATTCATCCAATGAAACAAATGAACTTATTGGATGCACAAGATTGGTTAAAAACCCTAATTGGACAAGAATAAGCCTAGGGTGGACGAAAATGACCTAAATGTTTATCCAATGACACAAATGAACTTATTGGATGCACAAGATTGGTTAAAAACCCTAATTGGACAAGAATAAGCCTAGGGAGGACGAAAATGACCTAAATGTTCATCCAATGACACAAACACACCTATTGGATGCACAAGATTGGTTAAAAACCCTAATTGGACAAGAATAAGCCTAGGGAGGACGAAAATGACCTAAATGTTCATCCAATGACACAAAAGAACTTATTGGATGCACAAGATTGCTTTAAACCCTAATTGGACGAGAATAAGACTAGGGAGGATGAAAATGACCTAAATGTTCATCAAATGACACAAACGCACCTATTGGATGCACAAGATTGGTTAAAAACCCTAATTGGACAACAATAAGCCTAGGGAGGATGAAAATGACCTAAATGTTCATCTAATGACACAAACGCACCTATTGGATGCACAAGATTGGTTAAAAACCCTAATTGCACAAAACTAAGCCTAGTGAGGACGAAAATAACCTAAATGTTCATCCAATGACACAAATGAACTTATTGGATGCACAAGATTGCTTAAAACCCTAATTGGACAAGAATAAGACTAGGGAGGACGAAAATGACCTAAATGTTCATCCAATGACACAAACACACCTATTGGATGCACAAGATTGGTTAGAAACCCTAATTGAACAAGAATAAGCCTAGGGAGGACGAAAATGACCTAAATGTTCATCCAATGACACAAATGAACTTATTGGATGCACAAGATTGCTTAAAAACCCTAATTGGACAAGAATAAGCCTAGGGAGGACGAAAATGAGCTAAATATTCATCCAATGACACAAATGAACTTATTGGATGCACAAGATTGGTTAAAAACCCTAATTGGACAACAATAAGCCTTGGGAGGACGAAAATGACCTAAATGTTCATCCAATGACACAAATGAACTTATTGGATGCACAAGATTGGTTAAAAACCCTAATTGGACAAGAATAAGCCTAGGGTGGACGAAAATGACCTAAATGTTTATCCAATGACACAAATGAACTTATTGGATACACAAGATTGGTTAAAAACCCTAATTGGACAAGAATAAGCCTAGGGAGGACGAAAATGACCTAAATGTTCATCCAATGACACAAACACACCTATTGGATGCACAAGATTGGTTAAAAACCCTAACTGGAAAAGAATAAGCCTAGGGAGGACGAAAATGACTTAAATCTGAATCCAATGACACAAATGAACTTATTGGATGCACAAGATTGGTTAAAAACCCTAATTGGACAAGAATAAGCCTTGGGAGGACGAAAATGACCTAAATGTTCATCCAATGACACAAATGAACTTATTGGATGCACAAGATTGGTTAAAAACCCTAATTGGACAAGAATAAGCCTAGGGTGGACGAAAATGACCTAAATGTTTATCCAATGACACAAATGAACTTATTGGATGCACAAGATTGGTTAAAAACCCTAATTGGACAAGAATAAGCCTAGAACGAACGAAAATGACCTAAATGTTCATCCAATGACACAAACACACCTATTGGATGCATAAGATTGGTTAAAAACCCTAATTGGACAAGAATAAGCCTAGGGAGGACGAAAATGACCTAAATGTTCATCCAATGACACAAATGAACTTATTGGATGCACAAGATTGCTTAAAAACCCTAATTGGACAAGAATAAGCCTAGGGAGGACGAAAATGACCTAAATGTTCATCCAATGACACAATACACCTATTGGATGCACAAGATTGGTTAAAAACCCTAATTGGACAAAAATAAGCCTAGGGAAGACGAAAATGACCTAAATGTTCATCCAATAACACAAATGAACTTATTGGATGCACAAGATTTGTTTAAAAACCCTAATTAGACAAAAATAAGCCTAGGGAGGACGAAAATGACCTAAATGTTCATCCAATGACACAAATACACCTATTGGATGCATAAGATTGGTTAAAAACCCTAATTGGACAAGAATAAGCCTAGGGAGGACGAAAATGACCTAAATGTTCATCCAATGACACAAATACACCTATTGGATGCACAAGATTGGTTAAAAACCCTAATTGGACAAGAATATGCCTAGGGTGGACGAAAATGACCTAAATGTTCATCCAATGACACAAATGAACTTATTGGATGCACAAGATTGCTTAAAAACCCTAATTGGACAAGAATAAGCCTAGGGAGGACGAAAATGACCTAAATGTTCATCCAATGACACAAATACACCTATTGGATGCACAAGATTCGTTAGAAACCCTAATTGGACTAGAATAAGCCTAGGGAGGACGAAACTGACCTAAATGTTCAACCAATGACACAAACACACCTATTGGATGCACAAGATTGGTTAAAAACCCTAATTGGACAAGAATAAGCCTAGGGAGGACGAAAATGACCTAAATGTTCATCCAATGACACAAATGAACTTATTGGATGCACAAGATTGCTTAAAAACCCTAATTGGACAAGAATAAGCCTAGGGAGGACGAAAATGACCTAAATGTTCATCCAATGACACAAATACACCTACTGGATGCAAAAGATTGGTTAGAAACCTTAATTTGACAAGAATAAGCCTAGGGAGGACGAAAATGACCTAAATGTTCATCCAATGACACAAATGAACTTATTGGATGCACAAGATTGGTTAAAAATCCTAATTGGACTAGAATAAGCCTAAGGTGGACGAAAATGACCTAAATATTTATCCAATGACACAAATGAACTTATTGGATGCACAAGATTGGTTAAAAACCCTAATTGGACAAGAATAAGCCTAGGGAGGACGAAAATGACCTAAATGTTCATCCAATGACACAAACACACCTATTGGATGCACAAGAATGGTTAAAAACCCTAATTGGACAAGAATAAGCCTAGGGTGGACGAAAATGACCTAAATGTTTATCCAATGACACAAATGAACTTATTGGATGCACAAGATTGGTTAAAAACCCTAATTGGACAAGAATAAGCCTAGGGAGGACGAAAATGACCTAAATGTTCATCCAATGACACAAACACACCTATTGGATGCACAAGATTGGTTAAAAACCCTAATTGGACAAGAATAAGCATAGGGAGGACGAAAATGATCTAAATGTTCATCCAATGACACAAACACACATATTGGATGCACAAGATTGCTTAAAACCCTAATTGGACAAGAACAAGACTAGGGATGACGAAAATGACCTAAATGTTCATCCAATGACACAAATGAACTTATTGGATGCACAAGATTGGTTAAAAACCCTAATTGGACAAGAATAAGCCTTGGGAGGACGAAAATGACCTAAATGTTCGTCCAATGACACAAATGAACTTATTGGATGCACAAGATTGGTTAAAAACCCTAATTGGACAAGAATAAGCCTAGGGTGGACGAAAATGACCTAAATGTTTATCCAATGACACAAATGAACTTATTGGATGCACAAGATTGGTTAAAAACCCTAATTGGACAAGAATAAGCCTAGGGAGGACGAAAATGACCTAAATGTTCATCCAATGACACAAACACACCTATTGGATGCACAAGATTGGTTAAAAACCCTAATTGGACAAGAATAAGCGTAGGGAGGACGAAAATGACCTAAATGTTCATCCAATGACACAAATACACCTATTGGATGCACAAGATTGGTTAAAAACCCTAATTTGACAACAATAAGTCTTGGGAGGACGAAAATGTCCTAAATGTTCATCCAATGACACAAATGAACTTATTGGATGCACAAGATTGGTTAAAAACCCTAATTTGACAACAATAAGTCTTGGGTGGACGAAAATGACCTAAATGTTTATCCAATGACACAAATGAACTTATTGGATGCACAAGATTGGTTAAAAACCCTAATTGGACAAGAATAAGCCTAGGGAGGACGAAAATGACCTAAATGTTCATCCAATGACACAAACACACCTATTGGATGCACAAGATTGGTTAAAAACCCTAACTAAACAAGAATAAGCATAGGGAGGACGAAAATGACTTAAATCTTAATCCAATGACACAAATGAACTTATTGGATGCACAAGATTGCTTAAAACCCTAATTGGATAAGAATAAGCCTTGGGAGGACGAAAATGACCTAAATGTTCATCGAATGACACAAACACACCTATTGGATGCACAAGATTGGCATAAAACCCTAATTGGACAAGAATAAGACTAGGGAGGACGAAAATGACCTAAATGTTCATCCAATGACACAAACACACCTATTGGATGCACAAGATTGGTTAAAAACCCTAATTGGACAAGAATAAGCCTAGGGAGGACGAAAATGACCTAAATGTTCATCCAATGACACAAATGAACTTATTGGATGCACAAGATTGCTTAAAAACCCTAATTGGACAAGAATAAGCCTAGGGAGGACGAAAATGACCTAAAAGTTCATCCAATGACACAAATACACCTATTGGATGCACAAGATTGGTTAGAAACCCTAATTGGACAAGAATAAGCCTTGGTAGGACGAAAATGACCTAAATGTTCATCCAATGACACAAACACACCTATTGGATGCACAAGATTGGTTAAAAACCCTAATTGGACAAGAATAAGCCTAGGGAGGACGAAAATGACCTAAATGTTCATCCAATGACACAAACACACCTATTGGATGCACAAGATTGGTTAAAAACCATAATTGGACAAGAATAAGCCTAGGGAGGACATAAATGACCTAAATGTTCATCCAATGACACAAATGAACTTATTGGATGCACAAGATTGCTTAAAAACCCTAATTAGACAAGAATAAGCCTAGGGAGGACGAAAATGACCTAAATGTTCATCCAATGATTCAAATGAACTTATTGGATGCACAAGATTGGTTAGAAACCCTAATTGGACAAGAATAATTCTAGGGATGACGTAAATGACCTAAATGTTCATCCAATGACACAAATGAACTTATTGGATACACAAGATTGGTTAAAAACCCTAATTGGACAAGAATAAGCCTAGGGAGGACAAAACTGACCAAAATGTTCATCCAATGACACAAACACACCTATTGGATGCACAAGATTGGTTAAAAACCCTAATTGGACAAGAATAAGCCTAGGGAGGACGAAAATGACCTAAATGTTCATCCAATGACACAAATGAACTTATTGGATGCACAAGATTGCTTAAAAACCCTAATTGGACAAGAATAAGCCTAGGGAGGACGAAAATGACCTAAATGTTCATCCAATGACACAAATACACCTATTGGATGCACAAGATTCGTTAGAAACCCTAATTGGTCAAGAATAAGCCTAGGGACGACGAAACTGACCTAAATGTTCATCCAATGACACAAACACACCTATTGGATGCACAAGATTGGTTAAAAACGCTCATTGGACAAGAATAAGCCTAGGGAGGACGAAAATGACCTAAATGTTCATCCAATAACACAAATGAACTTATTGGATGTACAAGATTGCTTAAAAACCCTAATTAGACAATAATAAGCCTAGGGAGGACGAAAATGGCCTAAATGTTCATCCAAAGACACAAATACACCTATTGGATGCACAAGATTGGTTAGAAACCCTAATTGGACAAGATTAAGCCAAGGGAGGACGAAAATGACCTAAATGTTCATCCAATGATACAAACACACCTATTGGATGCACAAGATTGGTTAAAAACCCTAATTGGACAAGAATAAGCCTTGGGAGGACGAAAATGACCTAAATATTCATCCAATGAAACAAATGAACTTATTGGATGCACAAGATTGGTTAAAAACCCTAATTGGACAAGAATAAGCCTAGGGTGGACGAAAATGACCTAAATGTTTATCCAATGACACAAATGAACTTATTGGATGCACAAGATTGGTTAAAAACCCTAATTGGACAAGAATAAGCC
>JBBPBR010000535.1:1322-18673 GCA_037974775.1 Cicer pinnatifidum | reverse complement strand
TAAGCCTAGGGAGGACGAAAATGAGCTAAATGTTCATCCAATGACACAAACACACCTATTGGATGCACAAGATTGGTTAAAAACCCTAATTGGACACGAATAAGCCTTGGGATGACGAAAATGACCTAAATGTTCATCCAATGACACAAATACACCTATTGGATGCACAAGATTGGTTAAAAACCCTAATTGGACAAGAATAAGCCTAGCGAGGACGAAAATGCCCTAAATGTTCATCCAATGACACAAATACACTTATTGGATGCACAAGATTCGTTAGAAACCCTAATTGGACAAGAATAAGCCTAGGGAGGACGAAAATGACCTAAATGTTTATCCAATGACACAAATGAACTTATTGGATGCACAAGATTGGTTAAAAACCCTAATTGGACAAGAATAAGCCTAGGGAGGACGAAAATGACCTAAATGTTCATCCAATGACACAAACACACCTATTGGATGCACAAGATTGGTTAAAAACCCTAATTGGACAAGAATAAGCCTTGGGAGGACGAAAATGACCTAAATATTCTTCCAATGAAACAAATGAACTTATTGGATGCACAAGATTGGTTAAAAACCCTAATTGGACAAGAATAAGCCTAGGGTGGACGAAAATGACCTAAATGTTTATCCAATGACACAAATGAACTTATTGGATGCACAAGATTGGTTAAAAACCCTAATTGGACAAGAATAAGCCTAGGGAGGACGAAAATGACCTAAATGTTCATCCAATAAAACAAATGAACTTATTGGATGCACAAGATTGGTTAAAAACCCTAATTGCACAAAAGTAAGCCTAGTGAGGACGAAAATGACCTAAATGTTCATCCAATGACACAAATGAACTTATTGGATGCACAAGATTGGTTAAAAACCCTAATTGGACAAGAATAAGCCTAGGGAGGACGAAAATGACCTAAATGTTAATCTAATGACACAAACACACCTATTGGATGCACAAGATTGGTTAGAAACCCTAATTGGACAAGAATAAGCCTAGGGAGGACGAAAATGACCTAAATGTTCATCCAATGACACAAACACACCTATTGGATGCACAAGATTGGTTAAAAACCCTAATTGGACAAGAATAAGCCTAGGGAGGACGAAAATGACCTAAATGTTCATCCAATGACACAAATGAACTTATTGGATGCACAAGATTGGTTAAAAACCCTAATTGGACAAGAATAAGCCTAGGGAGGACGAAAATGACCTAAATGTTCATCCAATGACGCAAACACACCTATTGGATGCACAAGACTGGTTAGCAACCCTAATTGGACAAGAATAAGCCTAGGGAGGACGAAAATGACCTAAATGTTCATCCAATAACACAAACACGCCTATTGGATGCACAAGATTGGTTAAAAACCCTAATTGGACAAGAATAAGCCTAGGGTGGACGAAAATGACCTAAATGTTTATCCAATGACACAAATGAACTTATTGGATGCACAAGATTGGTTAAAAACCCTAATTGGACAAGAATAAGCCTAGGGAGGACGAAAATGACCTAAATGTTCATCCAATGACACAAACACACCTATTGGATGCACAAGATTCGTAAGAAACCCTAATTGGACAAGAATAAGCCTAGGGAGGAAGAAACTGACCTAAATGTTCATCCAATGACACAAACACACCTATTGGATGCACAAGATTCGTAAGAAACCCTAATTGGACAAGAATAAGCCTAGGGAGGACGAAAATGACCTAAATGTTCATCCAATGACACAAACACACCTATTGGATGCACAAGATTGGTTAAAAACCCTAATTGGACAAGAATAAGCCTAGGGAGGACGAAAATGACCTAAATGTTCATCCAATGACATAAATACACCTATTGGATGCACAAGATTCGTTAGAAACCCTAATTGGACAAGAATAAGCCTAGGGAGGACGAAACTGACCTAAATGTTCATCCAATGACACAAACACACCTATTGGATGCACAAGATTGGTTAAAACCCCTAATTGGACAAGAATATGCCTAGGGAGGACGAAAATGACCTAAATGTTCATCCAATAACACCAATGAACTTATTGGATGCACAAGATTGCTTAAAAACCCTAATTAGACAAGAATAAGCCTAGGGAGGACGAAAATGACCTAAATGTTCATCCAATAACACCAATGAACTTATTGGATGCACAAGATTGGTTAAAAACCCTAATTAGACAAGAATAAGCCTAGGGAGGACGAAAATGACCTAAATGTTCATCCAATGACACAAATACACCTATTGGATGCACAAGATTGGTTAAAAACCCTAATTGGAAAAGAATAAGCCTAGGGAGGACGAAAATGACCTAAATGTTCATCCAATGACACAAATGAACTTATTGGATGCACAAGATTGCTTAAAAACCCTAATTGGACAAGAATAAGCTTAGGGAGGACGAAAACGACCTAAATGTTCTTCCAATGACACAAATACACCTATTGGTTGCACAAGATTGGTTAGAAACCCTAATTGGACAAGAATAAGCCTAGGGAGGACGAAAATGACCTAAATGTTCATCCAATGACACAAACACACCTATTGGATGCACAAGATTGGTTAAAAACCCTAATTGGACAACAATAAGCCTAGGGTGGACAAAATGAGCTAAATGTGTATCCAATGACACAAATGAACTTGTTGGATGCACAAGATTGGTTAAAAACCCTAATTGGACAAGAATAAGCCAAGGGTGGACGAAAATGACCTAAATGTTTATCCAATGACGCAAATGAACTTATTGGATGCACAAGAATGGTTAAAAACCCTAACTGGACAAGAATAAGCCTTGGGAGGACGAAAATGACCTAAATGTTCATCCAATGACACAAATACACCTATTGGATGCACAAGATTCGTTAGAAACCCTAATTGGACAAGAATAAGCCTAGGGAGGATGAAACTGACCTAAATGTTCATCCAATGACACAAATGAACTTATTGGATGCACAAGATTGCTTAAAAACCCTAATTGGACAAGAATAAGCTTAGGGAGGACGAAAATGACCTAAATGTTCATCCAATGACCCAAATACACCTATTGGATGCACAAGATTGGTTAGAAACCCTAATTGGACAAGAATAAGCCTAGGGAGGACGAAAATGACCTAAATGTTCATCCAATGACACAAATACACCTATTGGATGCACAAGATTCCTTAGAAACCCTAATTGGACAAGAATAAGCCTAGGGAGGACGAAACTGACCTAAATGTTCATCCAATGACACAAACACACCTATTGGATGCACAAGATTGGTTAAAAACGCTCATTGGACAAGAATAAGCCTAGGGAGGACGAAAATAACCTAAATGTTCATCCAATAACACAAATGAACTTATTGGATGCACAAGATTGGTTAAAAACCCTAATTGGACAAGAATAAGCCTAGGGTGGACGAAAATGACCTAAATGTTCATCCAATGACACAAACACACCTATTGGATGCAAAAGATTGGTTAAAAACCCTAATTGGACAAGAATAAGCCTAGGAAGGACGAAAATGACCTAAATGTTCATCCAATGACACAAACACACCTATTGGATGCACAAGATTGGTTAAAAACCCTAATTGGACAAGAATAAGCCTAGGGAGGACGAAAATGACCTAAATGTTCATCCAATGACACAAATGAACTTATTGGATGCACAAGATTGGTTAGTAACCCTAATTGGACAAGAATAAGCCTAGGGAGGACGAAAATGACCTAAATGTTCATCCAATGACACAAACACACCTATTGGATGCACAAGATTGGTTAAAAACCCTAATTGGACAAGAATAAGCCTAGGGAGGACGAAAATGACCTAAATGTTCATCCAATGACACAAATGAACTTATTGGATGCACAACATTGGTTAGAAACCCTAATTGGACAAGAATAAGCCTAGGGAGGATGAAAATGACCTAAATGTTCATCCAATGACACAAACACACCTATTGGATGCACAAGATCGGTTAAAAACCCTAATTGGACAAGAATAAGCCTAGGGAGGACGAAAATGACCTAAATGTTCATCCAATGACACAAACACACCTATTGGATGCACAAGATTGGTTAAAAACCCTAATTGGACAAGAATAAGCCTAGGGAGGACGAAAATGACCTAAATGTTCATCCAATGATACAAATGAACTTATTGGATGCACAAGATTGGTTAAAAACCCTAATTGAACAACAATAAGCCTAGGGAGGACGAAAATGACCTAAATGTTCATCCAATGACACAAACGCACCTATTGGGTGCACAAGATTGGCTTAAAACCCTAATAGGACAAGAATAAGACTTGGGAGGACGAAAATGACCTAAATGTTCATCCAATGACACAAACACACCTATTGGATGCACAAGATTGGTTAAAAACCCTAATTGGACAACAATAAGCCTAGGGAGGATGAAAATGACCTAAATGTTCATCTAATGACACAAACACACCTATTGGATGCACAAGATTGGTTAAAAACCGTAATTGCTCAAAACTAAGCCTAATGAGGACGAAAATAGCCTAAATGTTCATCCAATGACACAAATGAACTTATTGGATGCACAAGATTGCTTAAAACCCTAATTGGACAAGAATAAGACTAGGGAGGACGAAAATGACCTAAATGTTCATCCAATGACACAAACACACCTATTGGATGCACAAGATTGGTTGGAAACCATAATTGAACAAGAATAAGCCTAGGGAGGACGAAAATGACCTAAATGTTCATCCAATGACACAAATGAACTTATTGGATGCACAAGATTGCTTAAAAACCCTAATTGGACAAGAATAAGCCTAGGGAGGACGAAAATGACCTAAATGTTCATCCAATGACACAAACACACCTATTGGATGCACAAGATTGGTTAAAAACCCTAATTGGACAAGAATAAGCCTAGGGAGGACGAAAATGACCTAAATGTTCATCCAATGACACAAATGAACTTACTAGATGCACAAGAATGCTTAAAAACCCTAATTAGACAAGAATAAGCCTAGGGAGGACGAAAATGACCTAAATGTTCATCCAATGACACAAATACACCTATTGGATGCACAAGATTGGTTAGAAACCCTAATTGGACAAGAATAAGCCTAGGGAGGACGAAAATGACCTAAATGTTCATCCAATGACACAAATACACCTATTGGATGCACAAGATTCCTTAGAAACCCTAATTGGACAAGAATAAGCCTAGGGAGGACGAAACTGACCTAAATGTTCATCCAATGACACAAACACACCTATTGGATGCACAAGATTGGTTAAAAACGCTCATTGGACAAGAATAAGCCTAGGGAGGACGAAAATAACCTAAATGTTCATCCAATAGCACAAATGAACTTATTGGATGCACAAGATTGGTTAAAAACCCTAATTGGACAAGAATAAGCCTAGGGTGGACGAAAATGACCTAAATGTTTATCCAATGACACAAATGAACTTATTGGATGCACAAGATTGGTTAAAAACCCTAATTGGACAAGAATAAGCCTAGGGAGGACGAAAATGACCTAAATGTTCATCCAATGACACAAACGCACCTATTGGATGCACAAGATTGGTTAAAAACCCTAATTGGACAAGAATAAGCCTAGGAAGTACGAAAATGACCTAAATGTTCATCCAATGACACAATCACACCTATTGGATGCACAAGATTGGTTAAAAACCCTAATTGGACAAGAATAAGCCTAGGGAGGACGAAAATGACCTAAATGTTCATCCAATGACACAAATGAACTTATTGGATGCACAAGATTGCTTAAAAACCCTAATTGGACAAGAATAAGCCTAGGGAGGACGAAAATGACCTAAATGTTCAATCAATGACACAAACACACCTATTGGATGCACAAGATTGGTTAAAAACCCTAATTGGACAAGAATAAGCCTAGGGAGGACGAAAATGACCTAAATGTTCATCCAATGACACAAACACACCTATTGGATGCACAAGATTGGTTAAAAACACTAATTGGACTACAATAAGCCTTGGGAGGACGAAAATGACCTAAATGTTCATCCAATGACACAAATGAACTTATTGGATGCACAAGATTGGTTAAAAACCCTAATTGGACAAGAATAAGCCTAGGGTGGACGAAAATGACCTAAATGTTTATCCAATGACACAAATGAACTTATTGGATGGACAAGATTGGTTAAAAACCCTAATTGGACAAGAATAAGCCTAGGGAGGACTAAAATGACCTAAATGTTCATCCAATGACACAAACACACCTATTGGATGAACAAGATTGGTTAAAAACCCTAATTGGACAAGAATAAGCCTCAGGAGGACGAAAATGACCTAAATGTTCATCCAATGACACAAACACACCTATTGGATGCACAAGATTGGTTAAAAACCCTAATTGGACAAGAATAAGCCTAGGGAGGACGAAAATGACCTAAATGTTCATCCAATGACACAAACACACCTATTGGATGCACAAGATTGGTTAAAAACCCTAATTGGACAAGAATAAGCCTAGGGAGGACGAAAATGACGTAAATGTTCATCCAATGACACAAATGAACTTATTGGATGCACAAGATAGCTTAAAAACCCTAATTGGACAAGAATAAGCCTAGGGAGGACGAAAATGACCTAAATGTTCATCCAATGACACAAATAAACCTATTGGATGCAGAAGATTGGTTAGAAACCCTAATTGGACAAGAATAAGCCTAGGGTGGACGAAAATGACCTAAATGTTTATCCAATGACACAAATTAACTTATTGGATGCACAAGATTGGTTAAAAACCCTAATTGGACAAGAATAAGCCTAGGGAGGACGAAAATGACCTAAATGTTCATCCAATGACACAAACACACCTATTGGATGCACAAGATTGGTTAAAAACCCTAATTGGACAAGAATAAGCCTAGGGAGGACGAAAATGACGTAAATGTTCATCCAATGACACAAACACACCTATTGGATGCACAAGATTGGTTAAAAACCCTAATTGGACAAGAATAAGCCTAGGAGGACGAAAATGACGTAAATGTTCATCCAATGACACAAATGAACTTATTGGATGCACAAGATTGCATAAAAACCCTAATTGGACAAGAATAAGCCTAGGGAGGACGAAAATGACCTAAATGTTCATCCAATGACACAAATACACCTATTGGATGCAAAAGATTGGTTAGAAACCCTAATTTGACAAGAATAAGCCTAGGGAGGACGAAAATGACCTAAATGTTCATCCAATGACACAAACACACCTATTGGATGCACAAGATTGGTTAAAAACCCTAATTGGACAAGAATAAGCCTAGGGAGGACGAAAATGACCTAAATGTTCATCCAATGACACAAACACACCTATTGGATGCACAAGATTGGTTAAAAACCCTAATTGGACAAGAATAAGCCTAGGGAGGACGAAAATGACGTAAATGCTCATCCAATGACACAAATGAACTTATTGGATGCACAAGATTGCTTAAAAACCCAAATTGGAAAAGAATAAGCCTAATGAGGACGAAAATGACCTAAATGTTCATCCAATGACACAAATACACCTATTGGATGCAAAAGATTGGTTAGAAACCCTAATTTGACAAGAATAAGCCTAGGAAGGACGAAAATGACCTAAATGTTCATCCAATGACACAAACACACCTATTGGATGCACAAGATTGGTTAAAAACCCTAATTGGACAAGAATAAGCCTAGGGAGGACGAAAATGACCTAAATGTTCATCCAATGACACAAATACACCTATTTGATGCACAAGATTGGTTAAAAACCCTAATTGGACAAGAATAAGCCTAGGGAGGACGAAAATGACCTAAATGTTCATCCAATGACACAAATGAACTTATTGGATGCACAAGATTGCTTAAAAACCCTAATTGGACAAGAATAAGCCTAGGGAGGACGAAAATGACCTAAATGTTCATCCAGTGACACAAATACACCTATTGGATGCACAAGATTGGTTAAAAACCCTAATTGGACAAGAATAAGCCTAGGGAGGACGAAAATGACCTAAATGTTCATCCAATGACACAAATGAACTTATTGGATGCACAAGATTGCTTAAAAACCCTAATTGGACAAGAATAAGCCTAGGGAGGACGAAAATGACCTAAATGTTCATCCAATGACACATATACACCTATTGGATGCAAAAGATTGGTTAGAAACCCTAATTTGACAAGAACAAGCCTAGGGAGGACGAAAATGACCTAAATGTTCATCCAATGACACAAATACACCTATTGGATGAACAAGATTGGTTAAAAACCCTAATTGGACAAGAATAAGCCTAGGGAGGACGAAAATGACCTAAATGTTCATCCAATGACACAAATGAACTTATTGGATGCACAAGATTGGTTAGAAACCCTAATTGGACAAGAATAAGCCTAGGGAGGACGAAAATGACCAAAATGTTCATCCAATGACACAAATGAACTTATTGGATGCACAAGATTGCTTATAAACCCTAATTGGACAAGAATAAGCCTAGGGAGGACGAAAATGACCTAAATGTTCATCCAATGAAACAAATACACCTATTGGATGCAAAAGATTGGTTAGAAACCCTAATTTGACAAGAATAAGCCTAGGGAGGACGAAAATGACCTAAATGTTCATCCAATGACACAAACACACCTATTGGATGCACAAGATTGGTTAAAAACCCTAATTGGACAAGAATAAGCCTAGGGAGGACGAAAATGACCTAAATGTTCATCCAATGACACAAATGAACTTATTGGATGCACAAGTTTGCTTAAAACCCTAATTGGACAAGAATAAGACTAGGGAGGACGAAAATGACCTAAATGTTAATCTAATGGCACAAACACACCTATTGGATGCACAAGATTGGTTAGAAACCCTAATTGGACAAGAATAAGCCTAGGGAGGACGAAAATGACCTAAATGTTCATCCAATGACACAAATGAACTTATTGGATGCACAAGATTGGTTAAAAACCTTAGTTGGACAAGAATAAGCCTAGGGAGGACGAAAATGACCTAAATGTTCATCCAATGACACAAATGAACTTATTGGATGCACAAGATTGCTTAAAAACCCTAATTGGACAAGAATAAGCCTAGGGAGGACGAAAATGACCTAAATGTTCATCCAATTACACAAATGAACTTATTGGATGCACAAGATTACTTAAAAACCCTAATTGGACAAGAATAAGCCTAGGGAGGACGAAAATGACCTAAATGTTCATCCAATGACACAAATACACCTATTGGATGCACAAGATTGGTTAGAAACCCTAATTGGACAAGAATAAGCCTAGGTAGGACGAAAATGACCAAAATGTTCATCCAATGACACAAATGAACTAATTGGATGCACAAGATTGGTTAAAAATCCTAATTCGACAAGAATAAGCCTAGGGAGGACGAAAATGACCTAAATGTTCATCCAATGACACAAACACACCTATTGGATGCACAAGATTGGTTAAAAACCCTAATTGGACAAGAATAAGCCTAGGGAGGACGAAAATGACCTAAATGTTCAACCAATGACACAAATGAACTTATTGGATCCACAAGATTGCTTAAAAACCCTAATTGGACAAGAATAAGCCTAGGGAGGACGAAAATGACCTAAATGTTCATCCAATGACACAAACACACCTATTGGATGCACAAGATTGGTTAAAAACCCTAATTGGACAAGAATAAGCCTAGGGAGGACGAAAATGACCTAAATGTTCATCCAATGACACAAATACACCTATTGGATGCACAAGATTGGTTAGAAACCCTAATTGGACAAGAATAAGCCTAGGGAGGACGTAAATGACCTAAATGTTCATCCAATAACACAAATGAACTTATTGGATGCACAAGATTGCTTAAAAACCCTAATTAGACAAGAATAAGCCTAGGGAGGACGAAAATGACCTAAATGTTCATCCAATGACACAAATGAACTTATTGGATGCACAAGATTGCTTAAAAACCATAATTGGACAAGAATAAGCCTAGGGAGGACGAAAATGACCTAAATGTTCATCCAATGACACAAATGAACTTATTGGATGCACAAGATTGCTTAAAACCCTAATTGGACAAGAATAAGACTAGGGAGGACGAAAATGACCTAAAAGTTCATCCAATGACACAAACACACCTATTGGATGCACAAGATTGGTTAAAAACCCTAATTGGACAAGAATAAGCCTTGGGAGGACGAAAATGACCTAAATGTTCATCCAATGACACAAATGAACTTATTGGATGCACAAGATTGGTTAAAAACCCTAATTGGACAAGAATAAGTCTTGGGAGGACGAAAATGACCTAAATGTTCATCCAATGACACAAATGAACTTATTGGATGCACAAGATTGGTTAAAAACCCTAATTGGACAAGAATAAGCCTAGGGAGGACGAAAATGACCTAAATGTTCATCCAATGACACAAACACACCTATTGGATGCACAAGATTGGTTAAAAACCCTAATTGGACAAGAATAAGCCTAGGGAGGACGAAAATGACCTAAATGTTCATCCAATGACACAAATACACCTATTGGATGCAAAAGATTGGTTAGAAACCCTAATTGGCCAAGAATAAGCCTAGGGAGGACGAAAATGACCTAAATGTTCATCCAATGACACAAACACACCTATTGGATGCACAAGATTGGTTAAAAACCCTAATTGGACAAGAATAAGCCTAGGGAGGACGAAAATGACCTAAATGTTCATCCAATGACACAAATACACCTATTGGATGCACAAGATTGGTTAGAATCCCTAATTGGACAAGAATAAGCCTAGGGAGGACGAAAATGACCTAAATGTTCATCCAATAACACAAATGAACTTATTGGATGCACAAGATTGCTTAAAAACCCTAATTAGACAAGAATAAGCCTAGGGAGGACGAAAATGACCTAAATGTTCATCCAATGACACAAACACACCTTTTGGATGCACAAGATTGGTTAAAAACCCAAATTGGACAAGAATAAGCCTAGGGAGGACGAACATAACCTAAATTTTCATCCAATGACACAAATACACCTATTGGATGCACAAGATTGGTTAGAAACCCTAATTGGACAAGAATAAGCCTAGGGAGGACGAAAATGACCTAAATGTTCATTCAATAACACAAATGAACTTATTGGATGCACAAGATTGCTTAAAAACCCTAATTAGACAAGAATAAGCCTAGGGAGGACGAAAATGACCTAAATGTTCATCCAATGACACAAATGAACTTATTGGATGCACAAGATTGCTTAAAAACCCTAATTGGACAAGAATAAGCCTAGGGAGGACGAAAATGACCTAAATGTTCATCCAATGACACATACACACCTATTGGATGCACAAGATTGGTTAAAAACCCTAATTGGACAAGAATAAGCCTAGGGAGGACGACAATAACCTAAATGTTCATCCAATGACACAAATACACCTATTGGATGCACAAGATTGGTTAGAAACCCTAATTGGACAAGAATAAGCCTAGGGAGGACGAAAATGACCTAAATGTTCATCCAATAACACAAATAAACTTATTGGATGCACAAGATTGCTTAAAAACCCTAATTAGACAAGAATAAGCCTAGGGAGGACGAAAATGACCTAAATGTTCATCCAATGACACAAACACTCCTATTGGATGCACAAGATTGGTTAAAAACCCTAATTGGACAAGAATAAGCCTAGGGAGGACGAAAATAACCTAAATGTTCATCCAATGACACAAACACACCTATTGGATGCACAAGATTGGTTAAAAACCCTAATTGGACAAGAATAAGCCTAGGGAGGACGAAAATGACCTAAATGTTCATCCAATGACACAAATACACCTATTGGATGCACAAGATTGGTTAGAAACCCTAATTGGACAAGAATAAGCCTAGGGAGGACGAAAATGACCTAAATGTTCATCCAAAGACACAAACACACCTATTGGATGCACAAGATTGGTTAAAAAGCCTAATTGGACAAGAATAAGCCAAGGGTGGAAGGAAAATGACCTAAATGTTTATCCAATGACACAAATGAACTTATTGGATGCACAAGATTGGTTAAAAACCCTAATTGGAAGAGAATAAGCCTAGGGAGGACGAAAATGACCTAAATGTTCATCCAATGACACAAACACACCTATTGGATGCACAAGATTGGTTAAAAACCCTAATTGGACAATAATATGCCTAGGGAGGACGAAAATGACCTAAATGTTCATCCAATGACACAAATGAACTTATTGGATGCACAAGATTGCTTAAAAACCCTAATTGGACAAGAATAAGCCTAGGGAGGACGAAAATGACCTAAATGTTCATCCAATGACACAAATACACCTATTGGATGCACAAGATTCGTTAGAAACCCTAATTGGACAAGAATATGCCTAGGGAGGACGAAAATGACCTAAATGTTCATCCAATGACACAAATGAACTTATTGGATGCACAAGATTGCTTAAAAACCCTAATTGGACAAGAATAAGCCTAGGGAGGACGAAAATGACCTAAATGTTCATCCAATGACACAAATACACCTATTGGATGCACAAGAATGGTTAGAAACCCTAATTGGACAAGAATAAGCCTAGGGAGGACGAAAATGACCTAAATGTTCATCCAATGACACAAACACACCTATTGGATGCACAAGATTGGTTAAAAACCCTAATTGGACAAGAATATGCCTAGGGACGACGAAAATGACCTAAATGTTCATCCAATGACACAAATGAACTTATTGGATGCACAAGATTGGTTAAAAACCCTAATTGGACAAGAATGAGCCTTGGGAGGACGAAAATGACCTAAATGTTCATCCAATGACACAAATGAACTTATTGGATGCACAAGATTGGTTAAAAACCCTAATTGGACAAGAATAAGCCTAGGGTGGACGAAAATGACCTAAATGTTCATCCAACGACACAAATGAACTTATTGGAATCACAAGATTGGTTAAAAACCCTAATTGGACAAGAATAAGCCTAGGGAGAACGAAATTGACCTAAATGTTTATCCAATGACACAAACACACCTATTGGATGCACAAGATTGGTTAAAAACCCTAATTGGACAAGAATAAGCCTAGGGAGGACGAAAATGACCTAAATGTTCATCCAATGACACAAATGAACCTATTGGATGCACAAGATTCGTTAGAAACCCTAATTGGACAAGAATAAGCCTAGGGAGGACGAAAATGACCTAAATGTTCATCCAATGACACAAACACACCTATTGGATGCACAAGATTGGTTAAAAACCCTAATTGGACAAGAATAAGCCTAGGGAGGACGAAAATGACCTAAATGTTCATCCAATGACACAAATGAACTTATTTGATGCACAACATTGCTTAAAAACCCTAATTGGACAAGAATAAGCCTAGGGAGGACGAAAATGACCTAAATGTTCATCCAATGACACAAATACACCTATTGGATGCACAAGATTGGTTAAAAACCCTAATTGGACAAGAATAAGCCTAGGGTTGACGAAAATGACCTAAATGTTTATCCAAAGACACAAATGAACTTATTGGATGCACAAGATTGGTTAAAAACCCTAATTGGACAAGAATAAGCCTAGGGTGGACGAAAATGACCTAAATGTTTATCCAATGACACAAATGAACTTATTGGATGCACAAGATTGGTTAAAAACCCTAATTGGACAAGAATAAGCCTAGGGAGGACGAAAATGACCTAAATGTTCATCCAATGACACAAACACACCTATTGGATGCATAAGATTCGTAAGAAACCCTAATTGGACAAGAATAAGCCTAGGGAGGAAGAAACTGACCTAAATGTTCATCCAATGACACAAACACACCTATTGGATGCACAAGATTGGTTAAAAACGCTAATTGGACAAGAATAAGCCTAGGGAGGAAGAAAATGACCTAAATGTTCATCCAATGACACAAACACACCTATTGGATGCACAAGATTGATTAAAAACCCTAATTAGACAAGAATAAGCCTAGGGAGGACGAAAATGACCTAAATGTTCATCCAATGACACAAATACACCTATTGGATGCACAAGATTGTTTAGAAACCCTAATTGGACAAGAATAAGCCTAGGGAGGACGAAAATGACCTAAATGTTCATCCAATGACACAAGCACACCTATTGGATGCACAAGATTGGTTAGAAACCCTAATTGGATAAGAATAAGCCTAGGGAGGACGAAAATGACCTAAATGTTCATCCAATGACACAAACACACCTATTGGATGCACAAGATTGGTTAGAAACCCTAATTGAACAAGAATAAGCCTAGGGAAGACGAAAATGACCTAAATGTTCATCCAATGACACAAACACACCTATTGGATGCACAAGATTGGTTAAAAACCCTAATTGGACAAGAATAAGCCTAGGGTGGACGAAAATGACCTAAAAGTTCATCCAATAACACAAATGAACTTATTGGATGCACAAGATTGCTTAAAAACCCTAATTAGACAAGAATAAGCCTAGGGAGGACGAAAATGACCTAAATGTTCATCCAATGACACAAACACACCTATTGGATGCACAAGATTGGTTAAAAACCCTAATTGGACAAGAATAAGCCTAGGGAGGACGACAATAACCTAAATGTTCATCCAATGATACAAATACACCTATTGGATGCACAAGATTGGTTAGAAACCCTAATTGGACAAGAATAAGCCTAGGGAGGACGAAAATGACCTAAATGTTCATCCAATAACACAAATGAACTTATTGGATGCACAAGATTGCTTAAAAACCCTAATTAGACAAGAATAAGCCAAGGGAGGACGAAAATGACCTAAATGTTCATCCAATGACACAAATGAACTTATTGGATGCACAAGATTGCTTAAAAACCCTAATTGGACAAGAATAAGCCTAGGGAGGACGAAAATGACCTAAATGTTCATCCAATGACACAAACACACCTATTGGATGCACAAGATTGGTTAAAAACCCTAATTGGACAAGAATAAGCCTAGGGAGGACGAAAATGACCTAAATGTTCATCCAATGACACAAATTAACTTATTGGATGCACAAGATTGGTTAAAAACCCTAATAAGATAAGAATATGCCTAGGGAGGACGAAAATGACCTAAATGTTCATCCAATGACACAAATGAACTTATTGGATGCACAAGATTGCTTAAAAACCCTAATTGGACAAGAATAAGCCTAGGGAGGACGAAAATGACCTAAATGTTCATCCAATGACACAAATACACCTATTGGATGCACAAGATTCGTTAGAAACCCTAATTGGACAAGAATAAGCCTAAGGAGGACGAAACTGACCTAAATGTTCATCCAATGACACAAATACACCTATTGGATGCACAAGATTGGTTAAAAACCCTAATTGGACAAGAATATGCCTAGGGAGGACGAAAATGACCTAAATGTTCATCCAATGACACAAATGAACTTATTGGATGCACAAGATTGCTTAAAAACCCTAATTGGACAAGAATAAGCCTAGGGAGGACGAAAATGACCTAAATGTTCATCCAATGACACAAATACACCTATTGGATGCACAAGATTCGTTAGAAACACTAATTGGACAAGAATAAGCCTAAGGAGGACGAAACTGACCTAAATGTTCATCCAATGACACAAACACACCTATTGGATGCACAAGATTGGTTAAAAACCCTAATTGGACAAGAATAAGCCTAGGGAGGACGAAAATGACCTAAATGTTCATCCAATGACACAAATACACCTATTGGATGCACAAGATTCGTTAGAAACCCTAATTGAACAAGAATAAGCCTAGGGAGGACGAAACTGACCTAAATGTTCATCCAATGACACAAACACACCTATTGGATGCACAAGATTGGTTAAAAACCCTAATTGGACAAGAATAAGACTAGGGAGGACGAAAATGACCTAAATGTTCATCCAATGACACAAATACACCTATTGGATGCACAAGATTGGTTAAAAACCCTAATTGGACAAGAATATGCCTAGGGAGGACGAAAATGACCTAAATGTTCATCCAATGACACAAATGAACTTATTGGATGCACAAGATTGCTTAAAAACCCTAATTGGACAAGAATAAGCCTAGGGAGGACGAAAATGACCTAAATGTTCATCCAATGGCACAAATACACCTATTGGATGCACAAGATTAGTTAAAAACCCTAATTGGACAAGAATAAGCCTAGGGAGGACGAAAATGACCTAAATGTTCATCCAATAACACAAATGAACTTATTGGATGCACAAGATTGCTTAAAAACCCTAATTAGACAAGAATAAGCCTTGGGAGGACGAAAATGACCTAAATGTTCATCCAATGACACAAATACACCTATTGGATGCACAAGATTGGTTAAAAACCCTAATTGGACAAGAATATGCTTAGGGAGGACGAAAATGACCTAAATGTTCATCCAATGACACAAATGAACTTATTGGATGCACAAGATTGCTTAAAAACCCTAATTGGACAAGAATAAGCCTAGGGAGGACGAAAATGACCTAAATGTTCATCCAATGACACAAATACATCTATTGGATACACAAGATTGGTTAGAAACCCTAATTGGACAAGAATAAGCCTAGGGAGGACGAAAATGACCTAAATGTTCATCCAATGACACAAACACACCTATTGGATGCACAAGATTGGTTAGAAACCCTAATTGAACAAGAATAAGCCTAGGGAAGACGAAAATGACCTAAATGTTCATCCAATGACACAAACACACCTATTGGATGCACAAGATTGGTTAAAAACCCTAATTGGACAAGAATAAGCCTAGGGTGGACGAAAATGACCTAAATGTTTATCCAATGACACAAATGAACTTATTGGATGCACAAGATTGCTTAAAAACCCTAATTGGACAAGAATAAGCCTAGGGAGGTCGAAAATGACCTAAATGTTCATCCAATGACACAAACACACCTATTGGATGCACAAGATTGGTTAGAAACCTTAATTGGACAAGCATAAGCCTAGGGAGGACGAAAATGACCTAAATGTTCATCCAATGACACAAATACACCTATTGGATGCACAAGATTGGTTAGAAACCCTAATTGGACAAGAATAAGCCTATGGAGGACGAAAATGACCTAAATGTTCATCCAATGACACAAACACACCTATTGGATGCACAAGATTGGTTAAAAACCCTAATTGGACAAGAATAAGCCTAGGGTTGACGAAAATGACCTAAATGTTTATCCAAAGACCCAAATGAACTTATTGGATGCACAAGATTGGTTAAAAACCCTAATTGGACAAGAATAAGCCTAGGGTGGACGAAAATGACCTAAATGTTTATCCAATGACACAAATGAAC
>JBBPBR010000534.1:0-22180 GCA_037974775.1 Cicer pinnatifidum | reverse complement strand
GTTCATTTGTGTCATTGGATAAACATTTAGGTCATTTTCGTCCACCCTAGGCTTATTCTTGTCCAATTAGGGTTTTTAACCAATCTTGTGCATCCAATAAGTTCATTTGGGTCTTTGGATAAACATTTAGGTCATTTTCGTCAACCCTAGGCTTATTCTTGTCCAATTAGGGTTTTTAACCAATCTTGTGCATCCAATAGGTGTGTTTGTGTCATTGGATGAACATTTAGGTCATTTTCGTCCTCCATAGGCTTATTCTTGTCCAATTAGGGTTTCTAACCAATCTTGTGCATCCAATAGGTGTATTTGTGTCATTGGATGAACATTTAGGTCATTTTCGTCCTCCCTAGGCTTATGCTTGTCCAATTAAGGTTTCTAACCAATCTTGTGCATCCAATAGGTGTGTTTGTGTCATTGGATGAACATTTAGGTCATTTTCGACCTCCCTAGGCTTATTCTTGTCCAATTAGGGTTTTTAAGCAATCTTGTGCATCCAATAAGTTCATTTGTGTCATTGGATAAACATTTAGGTCATTTTCGTCCACCCTAGGCTTATTCTTGTCCAATTAGGGTTTTTAACCAATCTTGTGCATCCAATAGGTGTGTTTGTGTCATTGGATGAACATTTAGGTCATTTTCGTCTTCCCTAGGCTTATTCTTGTTCAATTAGGGTTTCTAACCAATCTTGTGCATCCAATAGGTGTGTTTGTGTCATTGGATGAACATTTAGGTCATTTTCGTCCTCCCTAGTCTTATTCTTGTCCAATTAGGGTATTATGCAATCTTGTGCATCCAATAAGTTCATTTGTGTCATTGGATGAACATTTAGGTCATTTTCGTCCTCCCTAGGCTTATTCTTGTCCAATTAGGGTTTTTAACCAATCTTGTGCATCCAATAGGTGTGTTTGTGTCAGTGGATGAACATTTAGGTCATTTTCGTCCTCCCTAGGCTTATTCTTGTCCAATTAGGGTTTTTAACCAATCTTGTGCATCCAATAAGTTCATTTGTGTCATTGGATAAACATTTAGGTCATTTTCGTCCACCCTAGGCTTATTCTTGTCCAATTAGGGTTTTTAACCAATCATGTGCATCCAATAGGTGTATTTGTGTCATTGGATGAACATTTAGGTCATTTTCGTCCTCCCTAGGCTTATTCTTGTCCAATTAGGGTTTTTAAGCAATCTTGTGCATCCAATAAGTTCATTTGTGTCATTGGATGAACATTTAGCTCATTTTCGTCCTCCCTAGGCATATTCTTGTCCAATTAGGGTTTTTAAACTATCTTGTGCATCTAATAGGTGTATTTGTGTCATTGGATGAACATTTAGGTCATTTTCGTCCTCCCTAGGCTTATTCTTGTCCAATTAGGGTTTTTAAGCAATCTTGTGCATCCAATAAGTTCATTTGTGTCATTGGATGAACATTTAGGTCATTTTCGTCCTCCCTAGGCTTATTCTTGTCCTATTAGGGTTTTTAACCAATCTTGTGCATCCAATAGGTGTATTTGTGTCATTGGATGAACATTTAGGTCATTTTCGTCCTCCCTAGGCTTATTCTTGTCCAATTAGGGTTTTTAAGCAATCTTGTGCATCCAATAAGTTCATTTGTGTCATTGGATGAACATTTAGGTCATTTTCGTCCTCCCTAGGCTTATTCTTGTCCAATTAGGGTTTCTAACCAATCTTGTGCATCGAATAGGTGTATTTGTGTCATTGGATGAACATTTAGGTCATTTTCGTCGTCCCTAGGCTTATTCTTGTCCAATTAGGGTTTTTAACCAATCTTGTGCATCCAATAAGTTCATTTGTGTCATTGGATAAACATTTAGGTCATTTTCGTCCACCCTAGGCTTATTCTTGTCCAATTAGGGTTTTTAACCAATCTTGTGCATCCAATAGGTGTGTTTGTGTCATTGGATGAACATTTAGGTCATTTTCGTCCTCCCTAGGCTTATTCTTGTCCAATTAGGGTTTTTAAGCAATCTTGTGCATCCAATAAGTTCATTTGTGTCATTGGATGAACATTTAGGTCATTTTCGTCCTCCCTTGGCTTATTCTTGTCTAATTAGGGTTTTTAAGCAATCTTGTGCATCCAATAAGTTCATTTGTGTTATTGGATGAACATTTAGGTCATTTTCGTCCTCCCTAGGCTTATTCTTGTCCAATTAGGGTTTCTAACCAATCTTGTGCATCCAATAGGTGTATTTGTATCATTGGATGAACATTTAGGTTATTGTCGTCCTCCCTAGGCTTATTCTTGTCCAATTAGGGTTTTTAACCAATCTTGTGCATCCAATAGGTGTGTTTGTGTCATTGGATGAACATTTAGGTCATTTTCGTCCTCCCTAGGCTTATTCTTGTCTAATTAGGGTTTTTAAGCAATCTTGTGCATCCAATAAGTTCATTTGTGTTATTGGATGAACTTTTAGGTCATTTTCGTCCACCCTAGGCTTATTCTTGTCCAATTAGGGTTTTTAACCAATCTTGTGCATCCAATAGGTGTGTTTGTGTCATTGGATGAACATTTAGGTCATTTTCGTCTTCCCTAGGCTTATTCTTGTTCAATTAGGGTTTCTAACCAATCTTGTGCATCCAATAGGTGTGTTTGTGTCATTGGATGAACATTTAGGTCATTTTCGTCCTCCCTAGGCTTATTCTTATCCAATTAGGGTTTCTAACCAATCTTGTGCATCCAATAGGTGTGCTTGTGTCATTGGATGAACATTTAGGTCATTTTCGTCCTCCCTAGGCTTATTCTTGTCCAATTAGGGTTTCTAAACAATCTTGTGCATCCAATAGGTGTATTTGTGTCATTGGATGAACATTTAGGTCATTTTCGTCCTCCCTAGGCTTATTCTTGTCTAATTAGGGTTTTTAATCAATCTTGTGCATCCAATAGGTGTGTTTGTGTCATTGGATGAACATTTAGGTCATTTTCTTCCTCCCTAGGCTTATTCTTGTCCAATTAGCGTTTTTAACCAATCTTGTGCATCCAATAGGTGTGTTTGTGTCATTGGATGAACATTTAGGTCAGTTTCTTCCTCCCTAGGCTTATTCTTGTCCAATTAGGGTTTCTTACGAATCTTATGCATCCAATAGGTGTGTTTGTGTCATTGGATGAACATTTAGGTCATTTTCGTCCTCCCTAGGCTTATTCTTGTCCAATTAGGGTTTTTAACCAATCTTGTGCATCCAATAAGTTCATTTGTGTCATTGGATAAACATTTAGGTCATTTTCGTCCACCCTAGGCTTATTCTTGTCCAATTAGGGTTTTTAACCAATCTTGTGCATCCAATAAGTTCATTTGTGTCTTTGGATAAACATTTAGGTCATTTTCGTCAACCCTAGGCTTATTCTTGTCCAATTAGGGTTTTTAACCAATCTTGTGCATCCAATAGGTGTATTTGTGTCATTGGATGAACATTTAGGTCATTTTCGTCCTCCCTAGGCTTATTCATGTCCAATTAGGGTTTTTAACCAATCTTGTGCATCCAATAGGTGTGTTTGTGTCATTGGATGAACATTTAGGTCATTTTCGTCCTCCCTAGGCTTATTCTCTTCCAATTAGGGTTTTTAACCAATCTTGTGCATCCAATAAGTTCATTTGTGTCATTGGATAAACATTTAGGTCATTTTCGTCCAACCTAGGCTTATTCTTGTCCAATTAGGGTTTTTAACCAATCTTGTGCATCCAATAAGTGTGTTTGTGTCATTGGATGAACATTTAGGTCAGTTTCGTCCTCCCTAGGCTTATTCTTGTCCAATTAGGGTTTCTAACGAATCTTGTGCATCCAATAGGTGTATTTGTGTCATTGGATGAACATTTAGGTCATTTTCGTCCTCCCTAGGCTTATTCTTGTCCAATTAGGGTTTTTAAGCAATCTTGTGCATCCAATAAGTTCATTTGTGTCATTGGATGAACATTTAGGTCATTTTTGTCCTCCCTAGGCATATTCTTGTCCAATTAGGGTTTTTAACCAATCTTGTGCATCCAATAGGTGTATTTGTGTCATTGGATGAACATTTAGGTCATATTCGTCCTCCCTAGGCTTATTCTTGTCCAATTAGGGTTTTTAAGCAATCTTGTGCATCCAATAAGTTCATTTGTGTCATTGGATGAACATTTAGGTCATTTTCGTCCTCCCTAGGCTTATTCTTGTCCAATTAGGGTTTTTAACCAATGTTGTGCATCCAATAGGTGTGTTTGTGTCATTGGATGAACATTTAGGTCATTTTCTTCCACCCTAGGCTTATTCTTGTCCAATTAGGGTTTTTAACCAATCTTGTGCATCCAATAGGTGTGTTTGTATCATTGGATGAACATTTAGGTCATTTTCGTCCTCCCTAGGCTTATTCTTGTCCAATTAGGGTTTCTAAGCATTCTTGTGCATCCAATAGGTGTGTTTGTGTCATTGGATGAACATTTAGGTCATTCTTATCCTCCCTAGGCTTATTCTTGTCCAATTAGGGTTTTTAAGCAATCTTGTGCATCCAATAAGTTCATTTGTGTCATTGGATGAACATTTAGGTCATTTTCGTCCTCCCTAGGCTTATTCTTGTCCAATTAGGGTTTTTAACCAATCTTGTGCATCCAATAGGTGTGTTTGTGTCATTGGATGAACATTTAGGTCATTTTCGTCCTCCCTAGGCTTATTCTTGTCTAATTAGGGTTTTTACGCAATCTTGTGCATCCAGTAAGTTCATTTGTGTCATTGGATGAACATTTAGGTCATTTTCGTCCTCCCTAGGCTTATTCTTGTCCAATTAGGGTTTTTAACCAATCTTGTGCATCCAATAGGTGTGTTTGTGTCATTAGATGAACATTTAGGTCAGTTTCGTCCTCCCTAGGCTTATTCTTGTCCAATTAGGGTTTCTAACGAATCTTGTGCATCCGATAGGTGTATTTGTGTCATTGGATGAACATTTAGGTCATTTTCGTCCTCCCTAGGCTTATTCTTGTCCAATTAGGGTTTTTAAGCAATCTTGTGCATCCAATAGGTGTGTTTGTGTCATTGGATGAACATTTAGGTCATTTTTGTCCTCCCTAGGCTTATTCTTGTCCAATTAGGGTTTTTAACCAATCTTGTGCATCCAATAAGTTCATTTGTGTCATTGGATAAACATTTAGGTCATTTTCGTCCACCCTAGGCTTATTCTTGTCCAATTAGGGTTTTTAACCAATCTTGTGCCTCCAATAAGTTCATTTGTGTCATTGGATGAAAATTTAGGTCATTTTAGTCCTCCCAAGGCTTATTCTTGTCCAATTAGGGTTTTTAACCAATCTTGTGCATCCAATAAGTTCATTTGTGTCATTGGATGAACATTTAGGTCATTTTCGTCCTCCCTAGGCTTATTCTTGTCCAATTAGGGTTTTTAAGCAATCTTGTGCATCCATTAAGTTCATTTGTGTCATTGGATGAACATTTAGGTAATTTTCGTCCTCCCTACGCTTATTCTTGTCCAATTAGGGTTTTTAACCAATCTTGTGCATCCAATAGGTGTGTTTGTGTCATTGGATGAACATTTAAGTCATTTTCGTCCTCCCTAGGCTTATTCATGTCCAATTAGGGTTTCTAACGAATCTTGTGCATCCAATAGGTTCATTTGTGTCATTGGATGAACATTTAGGTCATTTTCGTCCTCCCTAGGCTTATTCTTGTCCAATTAGGGTTTTTAACAAATCGTGTGCATCCAATAGGTGTGCTTGTGTCATTGGATGAACATTTAGGTCATTTTCGTCCTCCCTAGGCTTATTCTTGTCCAATTAGGGTTTTTAACCAATCTTGTGCATCCAATAGGTGTGTTTGTGTCATTGGATGAACATTTAGGTCAGTTTCATCTTCCCTAGGCTTATTCTTGTCCATATAGGGTTTTTAACCAATCTTGTGCATCCAATAGGTGTATTTGTGTCATTGGATGAACATTTAGGTCATTTTCGTCCTCCCTAGGCTTATTCTTGTCCAATTAGGGTTTTTAAGCAATCTTGTGCATCCAATAAGTTCATTTGTGTCATTGGATGAACATTTAGGTCAGTTTCGTCCTCCCTAGGCTTATTCTTGTCCAATTAGGGTTTCTAACAAATCTTGTGCATCCAATAGGTGTATTTGTGTCATTGGATGAACATTTAGGTCATTTTCGTCCTCCCTAGGCTTATTCTTGTCCAATTAGGGTTTTTAAGCAATCTTGTGCATCCAATAAGTTCATTTGTGTCATTGGATGAACATTTAGGTCATTTTCGTCCTCCCTAGGCTTATTCTTGTCCAATTAGGGTTTCTAACCAATCTTGTGCATCCAATAGGTGTATTTGTGTCATTGGATGAACCTTTAGGTCATTTTCGTCCTCCCTAAGCTTATTCTTGTCCAATTAGGGTTTTTAAGCAATCTTGTGCATCCAATAAGTTCATTTGTGTCATTGGATGAACATTTAGGTCATTTTCGTCCTCCCTAGGCTTATTCTTGTCCAATTAGGGTTTCTAACCAATCCTGTGCATCCAATAGGTGTATTTGTGTCATTGGATGAACATTTAGGTCATTTTCGTCCTCCCTAGGCTTATTCTTGTCCAATTAGGGTTTTTAAGCAATCTTGTGCATCCAATAAGTTCAAGTGTGTCACTGGATGAACATTTAAGTCATTTTCGTCCTCCCTAGGCTTATTCTTGTCCAATTAGGGTTTTTAACCAATCTTGTGCATCCAATAAGTTCATTTGTGTCATTGGATAAACATTTAGGTCATTTTCGTCCACCCTAGGCTTATTCTTGTCCAATTAGGGTTTTTAACCAATCTTGTGCATCCAATAAGTTCATTTGTGTCATTAGATGAACATTTAGGTCATTTTCGTCCTCCCAAGGCTTATTCTTGTCCAATTAGGGTTTTTAACCAATCTTGTGCATCGAATAGGTGTGTTTGTGTCATTGGATGAACATTTAGGTCATTTTCGTCCTCCCTAGGCTTATTCTTGTCTAATTAGGGTTTTTAAGCAATCTTGTGCATCCAATAAGTTCATTTGTGTTATTGGATGAACATTTAGGTCATTTTCGTCCTCCCTAGGCTTATTCTTGTCCAATTAGGGTTTTTAACCAATCTTGTGCATCCAATAGGTGTGTTTGTGTCATTGGATGAACATTTAGGTCAGTTTCGTCCTCCCTAGGCTTATTCTTTTCCAATTAGGGTTTCTTACGAATCTTGTGCATCCAATAGGTGAATTTGTGTCATTGGATGAACATTTAGGTCATTTTCGTCCTCCCTAGGCTTATTCTTGTCCAATTAGGGTTTTTAACCAATCTTGTGCATCCAATAGGTGTGTTTGTGTCATTGGATGAACATTTAGGTCATTTTCGTCCTCCTTAGGCTTATTCTTGTCCAATTAGGGTTTTTAACCAATCTTGTGCATCCAATAAGTTCATTTGTGTCATAGGATGAACATTTAGGTTATTTTCGTCCTCCCTAGGCTTATTCTTGTCCAATTAGGGTTTTTAACCAATCTTGTGCATCCAATAAGTTCATTTGTGTCATTGTATTAACATTTAGGTCATTTTCGTCCTCCCTAGGCTTATTCTTGTCCAATTAGGGTTTCTTACAAATCTTGTGCATCCATTAGGTGTGTTTGTGTCATTAGATGAACATATAGGTCATTTTCGTCTTCCCTAGGCTTATTCATGTCCAATTAGGGTTTTTAACCAATCTTGGGCATCCAATAAGTTCATTTGTGTCATTGGATGAACATTTACGTCATTTTCGTCCTCCCAAGGCATATTCTTGTCCAATTAGGGTTTCTAACCAATCTTGTGAATCCAATAGGTGTGTTTGTGTCATTGGATGAACATTTAGGTCATTTTCGTCCTCCCTAGTCTTATTCTTGTCCAATTAGGGTTTTTAACCAATCTTGTGCATCCAATAAGTTCATTTGTGTCATTGGATGAACATTTAGGTCATTTTCGTCCTCCCTATGCTTATTCTTGTCCAATTAGGGTTTTTAACCAATCTTGTGCATCCAATAGGTGTGCTTGTGTCATTGGATGAACATTTAGGTCATTTTCGTCCTCCCTAGGCTTATTCTTGTCCAATTAGGGTTTTTAACCAATCTTGTGCATCCAATAGGTGTGTTTGTGTCATTGGATAAACATTTAGGTCAGTTTCATCCTCCCTAGGCTTATTCTTGTCCAATTAGGGTTTCTAACGAATCTTGTGCATCCAATAGGTGTATTTAAGCTATCTTGTGCATCCAATTAGTTCATTTGTGTTATTGGATGAACATTTAGGTCATTTTCGTCCTCCCTAGGCTTATTCATGTCCAATTAGGGTTTCTAACGAATCTTGTGCATCCAATAGGTTCATTTGTGTCATTGGATGAACATTTAGGTCATTTTCGTCCTCCCTAGGCTTATTCTTGTCCAATTAGGGTTTTTAACCAATCTTGTGCATCCAATAGGTGTGCTTGTGTCATTGGATGAACATTTAGGTCATTTTCGTCCTCCCTAGGCTTATTCTTGTCCAATTAGGGTTTTTAAGCAATCTTGTGCATCCAATAAGTTCATTTGTGTCATTGGATGAACATTTAGGTCATTTTCGTCCTCCCTAGGCATATTCTTGTCCAATTAGGGTTTTTACCCAATCTTATGCATCCAATAGGTGTATTTGTGTCATTGGATGAACATTTAGGTCATTTTCGTCCTCCCTAGGCTTATTCTTGTCCAATTAGGGTTTTTAAGCAATCTTGTGCATCCAATAAGTTCATTTGTGTCATTGGATGAACATTTAGCTCATTTTCGTCCTCCCTAGGCATATTCTTGTCCAATTAGGGTTTTTAAACTATCTTGTGCATCTAATAGGTGTATTTGTGTCATTGGATGAACATTTAGGTCATTTTCGTCCTCCCTAGGCTTATTCTTGTCCAATTAGGGTTTTTAAGCAATCTTGTGCATCCAATAAGTTCATTTGTGTCATTGGATGAACATTTAGGTCATTTTCGTCCTCCCTAGGCTTATTCTTGTCCTATTAGGGTTTTTAACCAATCTTGTGCATCCAATAGGTGTATTTGTGTCATTGGATGAACATTTAGGTCATTTTCGTCCTCCCTAGGCTTATTCTTGTCCAATTAGGGTTTTTAAGCAATCTTGTGCATCCAATAAGTTCATTTGTGTCATTGGATGAACATTTAGGTCATTTTCGTCCTCCCTAGGCTTATTCTTGTCCAATTAGGGTTTCTAACCAATCTTGTGCATCGAATAGGTGTATTTGTGTCATTGGATGAACATTTAGGTCATTTTCGTCGTCCCTAGGCTTATTCTTGTCCAATTAGGGTTTTTAACCAATCTTGTGCATCCAATAAGTTCATTTGTGTCATTGGATAAACATTTAGGTCATTTTCGTCCACCCTAGGCTTATTCTTGTCCAATTAGGGTTTTTAACCAATCTTGTGCATCCAATAGGTGTGTTTGTGTCATTGGATGAACATTTAGGTCATTTTCGTCCTCCCTAGGCTTATTCTTGTCCAATTAGGGTTTTTAAGCAATCTTGTGCATCCAATAAGTTCATTTGTGTCATTGGATGAACATTTAGGTCATTTTCGTCCTCCCTTGGCTTATTCTTGTCTAATTAGGGTTTTTAAGCAATCTTGTGCATCCAATAAGTTCATTTGTGTTATTGGATGAACATTTAGGTCATTTTCGTCCTCCCTAGGCTTATTCTTGTCCAATTAGGGTTTCTAACCAATCTTGTGCTTCCAATAGGTGTATTTGTGTCATTGGATGAACATTTAGGTCATTTTCGTCCTCCCTAGGCTTATTCTTGTCCAATTAGGGTTTTTAACCAATCTTGTGCATTCAATAGGTGTGTTTGTGTCATTGGATGAACATTTAGGTCATTTTCGTCCTCCATAGGCTTATTCTTGTCCAATTAGGGTTTCTAACCAATCTTGTGCATCCAATAGGTGTCTTTGTGTCATTGGATGAACATTTAGGTCATTTTCGTCCTCCCTAGGCTTATTCTTGTCCAATTAGGGTTTCTAACCAATCTTGTGCATCCAATAGGTGTGTTTGTGTCATTGGATGAACATTTAGGTCATTTTCGTCCTCCCTAGGCTTATTCTTGTCCAATTAGGGTTTTTAAGCAATCTTGTGCATCCAATAAGTTCATTTGTGTCATTGGATGAACATTTAGGTCATTTTCGTCCTCCCAAGGCTTATTCTTTTCCAATTAGGAATTTTAACCAATCTTGTGCATCCAATAAGTTCATTTGTGTCATTGGATGAACATTTAGGTCATTTTCGTCCTCCCTAGGCTTATTCTTGTCCAATTAGGGTTTTTAAGCAATCTTGTGCATCCAATAAGTTCATTTGTGTCATTGGATGAACATTTAGGTCATTTTCGTCCTCCAAAGGCTTATTCTTGTCCAATTGGGGTTTTTAAGATATCTTGTGCATCCAATAGGTGTGTTTGTGTCATTAGATGAACATTTAGGTCATTTTCATCCTCCCTAGGCTTATTGTTGTCCAATTAGGGTTTTTAACCAATCTTGTGCATCCAATAGGTGTGTTTGTGTCATTGGATGAACATTTAGGTCATTTTCGTCCTCCCTAGTCTTATTCTTGTCCAATTAGGGTTTTAAGCAATCTTGTGCGTCCAATAAGTTCATTTGTGTCATTGGATTAAGATTTAAGTCATTTTCGTCCTCCCTAGGCCTATTCTTGTTCAATTAGGGTTTCTAACCAATCTTGTGCATCCAATAGGTGTGTTTGTGTCATTGGATGAACATTTAGGTCATTTTCGTCCTCCCTAGGCTTATTCTCTTCCAATTAGGGTTTTTAACCAATCTTGTGCATCCAATAAGTTCATTTGTGTCATTGGATGAACATTTAGGTCATTTTCGTCCTCCCTAGGCTTATTCTTGTCCAATTAGGGTTTTTAACCAATCTTGTGCATCCAATAGGTGTGTTTGTGTCATTGGATGAACATTTAGGTCATTTTCGTCCTCCCTAGGCTTTTTCTTGTCCAATTAGGGTTTTTAACCAATCTTGTGCATCCAATAAGTTCATTTGTGTCATTGGATGAACATTTAGGTCATTTTCGTCCTCCCTAGGCTTATTCTTGTCAAATTAGGGTTTCTAACCAATCTTTTGCATCCAATAGGTGTATTTGTTTCATTGGATGAACATTTAGGTCATTTTCGTCCTCCCTAGGCTTATTCTTGTCCAATTAGGGTTTTTAAGCAATCTTGTGCATCCAATAAGTTCATTTGTGTCATTGGATGAACATTTAGGTCATTTTCGTCCTCCCTAGGCTTATTCTTGTCCAATTAGGGTTTTTAACCAATCTTGTGCATCCAATAGGTGTGTTTGTGTCTTTGGATGAACATTTAGGTCATATTTGTCCTCCCTAGGCTTATTCTTGTCCAATTAGGGTTTTTAACCAATCTTGTGCATCCAATAAGTTCATTTGTGTCATTGGATGAACATTTAGGTCATTTTCGTCCTCCCTAGGCTTATTCTTGTCCAATTAGGGATTTTAAGCAATCTTGTGCATCAAATAAGTTCATTTGTGTCATTGGATGAACATTTAGGTCATTTTCGTCCTCCCTAGGCTTATTCTCTTCCAATTAGGGTTTTTAACCAATCTTGTGCATCCAATAGGTTCATTTGTGTCATTGGATGAACATTTAGGTCATTTTCGTCCTCCCTAGGCTTATTCTTGTCCAATTAGGGGTTTTAACCAATCTTGTGCATCCAATAGGTGTGCTTGTGTCATTGGATGAACATTTAGGTCATTTTCGTCCTCCCTAGGCTTATTCTTGTCAAATTAGGGTTTTTAACCAATCTTGTCATCTAATAAGTTCATTTGTGTCATTGGATAAACATTTAGGTCATTTTCGTCTACCCTAGGCTTATTCTTGTCCAATTAGGGTTTTTAACCAATTTTGTGCATCCAATAGGTGTGTTTGTGTCATTGGATGAACATTTAGGTCAGTTTCGTCCTCCCTAGGCTTATTCTTGTCCAATTAGGGTTTCTAACGAATCTTGTGCATCCAATAGGTGTATTTGTGTCATTGGATGAACATTTAGGTCATTTTCGTCCTCCCTAGGCTTATTCTTGTCCAATTAGGGTTTTTAAGCAATCTTGTGCATCCAATAAGTTCATTTGTGTCATTGGATGAACATTTAGGTCATTTTCGTCCTCCCTTGGGTTATTCTTGTCCAATTAGGGTTTTTAACCAATCTTGTGCATCCAATAGGTGTATTTGTGTCATTGGATGAACATTTAGGTCATTTTCGTCCTCCCTAGTCTTATTCTTGTCCAATTAGGGTTTTTAAGCAATCTTGTGCATCCAATAAGTTCATTTGTGTCATTGGATGAACATTTAGGTCATTTTCGTCCTCCCTAGGCTTATTCTCTTCCAATTAGGGTTTTTAACCAATCTTGTGCATCCAATAAGTTCATTTGTGTCATTGGATAAACATTTAGGTCATTTTCGTCCACCCTAGGCTTATTCTTGTCCAATTAGGGTTTTTAACCAATCTTGTGCATCCAATAAGTTCATTTGTGTCATTGGATGAACATTTAGGTCATTTTCGTCCTCCCTAGGCTTATTCTTGTCCAATTAGGGTTTTTAAGCAATCTTGTGCATCCAATAAGTTCATTTGTGTCATTGGATGAACATTTAGGTCATTTTCATCCTCCCTAGGCTTATTCTTGTTCAATTAGGATTTCTAACCAATCTTGTGCATCCAATAGGTGTGTTTGGGTCATTGGATGAACATTTAGGTCATTTTCGCTCTCCCTAGTCTTATTCTTGTCCAATTAGGGTTTTAAGCAATCTTGTGCATCCAATAAGTTCATTTGTGTCATTGGATGAACATTTAGGTTATTTTCGTCCTCACTAGGCTTAGTTTTGTGCAATTAGGGTTTTTAACCAATCTTGTGCATCCAATAGGTGTGTTTGTGTCAATAGATGAACATTTAGGTCATTTTCATCCTCCCAAGGCTTATTGTTGTCCAATTAGGGTTTTTAACCAATCATGTGCATCCAATAGGTGTGTTTGTGTCATTGGATGAACATTTAGGTCATTTTCGTCCTCCCTAGTCTTATTCTTGTCCAATTAGGGTTTTAAGCAATCTTGTGCATCCAATAAGTTCATTTGTATCATTGGATGAGCATTTAGGTCATTTTCGTCCTCCCTAGGCTTATTCTTGTCCAATTAGGATTTTTAACCAATCTTGTGCATCCAATAAGTTCATTTGTGTCATTGGATGAACATTTAGGTCATTTTCGTCCTCCCTAGGCTTATTCTTGTCTAATTAGGGTTTTTAAGCAATCTTGTGCATCCAATAAGTTCATTTGTGTTATTGGATGAACATTTAGGTCATTTACGTCCTCCCTAGGCTTATTCTTGTCCAATTAGGGTTTCTAACCAATCTTGTGCATCCAATAGGTGTATTTGTGTCATTGGATGAACATTTAGGTCATTTTCGTCCTCCCTAGGCTTATTCTTGTCCAATTAGGGTTTTTAACCAATCTTGTGCATCCAATAGGTGTGTTTGTGTCATTGGATGAACATTTAGGTCATTTTCGTCCTCCCTAGGCTTATTCTTGTCCAATTAGGGTTTTTAAGCAATCTTGTGCATCCAATAAGTTCATTTGTGTCATTGGATGAACATTTAGGTCATTTTCGTCCTCCCTTGGCTTATTCTTGTCTAATTAGGGTTTTTAAGCAATCTTGTGCATCCAATAAGTTCATTTGTGTTATTGGATGAACATTTAGGTCATTTTCGTCCTCCCTAGGCTTATTCTTGTCCAATTAGGGTTTCTAACCAATCTTGTGCTTCCAATAGGTGTATTTGTGTCATTGGATGAACATTTAGGTCATTTTCGTCCTCCCTAGGCTTATTCTTGTCCAATTAGGGTTTTTAACCAATCTTGTGCATCCAATAAGTTCATTTGTGTCATTGGATGAACCTTTAGGTCATTTTCGTTCTCCCTAGGCTTATTCTTGTCCAATTAGGGTTTCTAACCAATCTTGTGCATCCAATAGGTGTATTTGTGTCATTGGATGAACATTTAGGTCATTTTCGTCCTCCCTAGGCTTATTCTTGTCCAATTAGGGTTTTTAAGCAATCTTGTGCATCCAATAAGTTCATTTGTGTCATTGGATGAACATTTAGGTCATTTTCATCCTCCCTAGGCTTAATGTTGTCCAATTAGGGTCTCTAACCAATCTTGTGCATCCAATAGGTGTATTTGTGTCATTGGATGAAAATTTAGGTCATTTTCGTCCTCCCTAGGCTTATTCTTGTCTAATTAGGGTTTTTAAGCAATCTTGTGCATCCAATAAGTTCATTTGTGTCATTGGATTAACATTTAGGTCATTTTCGTCCTCCCTAGGGTTAATCTTGTCCAATTAGGGTTTTTAACCAATCTTGTGCATCCAATAGGTGAGTTTGTGTCATTGGATGAACATTTAGGTCAATTTCGTCCTCCCTAGGCTTATTCTTGTCCAATTAGGGTTTCTAACCAATCTTGTGCATCCAATAGGTGTATTTGTGTCATTGGATGAACATTTAGGTCATTTTCGTCCTCCCTAGGCTTATTCTTGTCCAATTAGGGTTTTTAAGCAATCTTGTGCATCCAATAAGTTCATTTGTGTCATTGGATGAACATTTAGGTCATTTTCGTCCTCCCAAGGCTTATTATTGACCAATTAGGGTTTTTAACCAATCTTGTGCATCCAATAAGTTCATTTGTGTCATTGGATGAACATTTAGGTCATTTTCGTCCTCCCTAGGCTTATTCTTGTCCAATTAGGGTTTTTAACCAATCTTGTGCATCCAACAGGTGTATTTGTGTCATTGGATGAACATTTAGGTCATTTTCGTCCTCCCTAGGCTTATTCTTGTCCAATTAGGGTTTTTAAGCAATCTTGTGCATCCAATAAGTTCATTTGTGTCATTGGATGAACATTTAGGTCATTTTCGTCCTCCCTAGGCTTATTCTTGTCCAATTAGGGTTTTTAACCAATCTTGTGCATCCAATAGGTGTGTTTGTGTCATTGGATGAACATTTAGGTTATTTTTGTCCTACCTAGGCTTATTCTTGTCCAATTAGGGTTTCTAACCAATCTTGTGCATCCAATAGGTGTATTTGTGTCATTGGATGAACATTTAGGTCATTTTCGTCCTCCCTAGGCTTATTCTTGTCCAATTAGGGTTTTTAAGCAATCTTGTGCATCCAATAAGTTCATTTGTGTCATTGGATGAACATTTAGGTCATTTTCGTCCTCCCTAGGCTTATTCTTGTCCAATTAGGGTTTTTAACCTATCTTGTGCATCCAATAGGTGTATTTGTGTCATTGGATGAACATTTAGGTCATTTTCGTCCTCCCTAGGCTTATTCTTGTCTAATTAGGGTTTTTAAGCAATCTTGTGCATCCAATAAGTTCATTTGTGTTATTGGATGAACATTTAGGTCATTTTCGTCCTCCCTAGGCTTATTCTTGTCCAATTTGGGTTTTTAACCAATCTTGTGCATCCAATAGGTGTGTTTGTGTCATTGGATGAACATTTAGGTCATTTTCGTCCTCCCTAGGCTTATTCTTGTCCAATTAGGGTTATTAATCAATCTTGTGCATCCAATAAGTTCATTTGTGTCATTGGATAAACATTTAGGTCATTTTCGTCCACCCTAGGCTTATTCTTGTCCAATTAGGGTTTTTAACCAATCTTGTGCATCCAATAGGTGTGTCTGTGTTATTGGATGAACATTTAGGTCATTTTCGTCCTCCCTAGGCTTATTCTTGTCCAATTAGGGTTTCTAACCAATCTTGTGCATCCAATAGGTGTATTTGTGTCATTGGATGAACATTTAGGTCATTTTCGTCCTCCCTAGGCTTATTCTTGTCCAATTAGGGTTTTTAAGCAATCTTGTGCATCCAATAAGTTCATTTGTGTCATTGGATGAACATTTAGGTCATCTTCGTCCTCCCTAGGCTTATTCTTGTCCAATTAGGGTTTCTAACGAATCTTGTGCATCCAATAGGTGTATTTGTGTCATTGGATGAACATTTAGGTCATTTTCGTCCTCCCTAGGCTTATTCTTGTCCAATTAGGGTTTTTGACCAATCTTGTGCATCCAATAGGTGTGTTTGTGTCATTGGATGAACATTTAGGTCATTTTCGTCCTCCCTAGGCTTATTCTCTTCCAATTAGGGTTTTTAACCAATCTTGTGCATCCAATAAGTTCATTTGTGTCATTGGATAAACATTTAGGTCATTTTCGTCCACCATAGGCATATTCTTGTCCAATTAGGGTTTTTAACCAATCTTGTGCATCCAATAGGTGTGTTTGTGTCATTGGACGAACATTTAGGTCAGTTTCGTCCTCCCTAGGCTTATTCTTGTCCAATTAGGGTTTCTAACGAATCTTGTGCATCCAATAGGTGTATTTGTGTCATTGGATGAACATTTAGGTCATTTTCGTCCTCCCTAGGCTTATTCTTGTCCAATTAGGGTTTTTAACCAATCTTGTGCATCCAATAGGTGTGTTTGTGTCATTGGATGAACATTAAGGTCAGTTTCGTCCTCCCTAGGCTTATTCTTGTCCAATTAGGGTTTCTAACGAATCTTGTGCATCCAATAGGTGTATTTGTGTCATTGGATGAACATTTAGGTCATTTTCGTCCTCCCTAGGCTTATTCTTGTCCAATTAGGATTTTTAAGCAATCTTGTGCATCCAATAAGTTCATTTGTGTCATTGGATGAACATTTAGGTCATTTTCGTCCTCCCTAGGCTTATTCATGTCCAATTAGGGTTTCTAACGAATCTTGTGCATCCAATAGGTGTGTTTGTGTCATTGGATGAACATTTAGGTCATTTTCGTCCTCCCTAGGCTTATTCTTGTCCAATTAGGGTTTTTAACCAATCTTGTGCATCCAATAGGTGTGCTTGTGTCATTGGATAAACATTTAGGTCATTTTCGTCCACCCTAGGCTTATTCTTGTCCAATTAGGGTTTCTAACGAATCTTGAGCATCCAATAGGTGTGTTTGTGTCATTGGATGAACATTTAGGTCATTTTCGTCCTCCCTAGGTTTATGCTTGTCCAATTAGGGTTTTTAACCAATCTTGTGCATCCAATAAGTTCATTTGTGTCATTGGATAAACATTTAGGTCATTTTCGTCCACCCTAGGCTTATTCTTGTCCAATTAGGGTTTTTAACCAATTTTGTGCATTCAATAGGTGTGTTTGTGTCATTGGATGAACATTTAGGTCATTTTCGTCCTCCCTAGGCTTATTCTTGTCCAATTAGGGTTTTTAACCAATCTTGTGCATCCAATAAGTTCATTTGTGTCATTGGATGAACATTTAGGTTATTTTCGTCCTCCCTAGGCTTATTCTTGTCCAATTAGGGTTTTTAACCAATCTTGTGCATCCTATAAGTTCATTTGTGTCATTGGATTAACATTTAGGTCATTTTCGTCCTCCCTAGGCTTATTCTTGTCCAATTAGGGTTTCTTACCAATCTTGTGCATCCAATAGGTGTGTTTGTGTCATTGGATGAACATTTAGGTCATTTTCGTCCTCCCTAGGCTTATTCTTGTCCAATTAGGGTTTTTAACCAATCTTGTGCATCCAATAAGTTCATTTGTGTCATTGGATGAACAATTAGGTCATTTTCGTCCACCCTAAGCTTATTCTTGTCCAATTAGGGTTTTTAACCAATCTTATGCATCCAATAAGTTCATTTGTGTCATTGGATGAACATTTAAGTCATTTTCGTCCTCCCTAGGCTTATTCTTGTCCAATTAGGGTTTTTAACCAATCTTGTGCATCCAATAGGTGTGTTTGTGTCATTGGATGAACATTTAGGTCATTTTCGTCCTCCCTAGGCTTATTCTTGTCCAATTAGGGTTTTTAACCAATCTTGTGCATCCAATAGGTGTGTTTGTGTCATTGGATAAACATTAAGGTCATTTTCGTCCACCCTAGGCTTATTCTTGTCTAATTAGGGTTTTTAACCAATCTTGTGCATCCAATAAGTTCATTTGTGTCATTGGATGAACATTTAGGTCATTTTCGTCCTCCCAAGGCTTATTCTTGTCCAATTAGGGTTTTTAACCAGTCTTGTGCATCCAATAGGTGTATTTGTGTCATTGAATGAACATTTAGGTCATTTTCGTCCTCCCTAGGCTTATTCTTGTCCAATTAGGGTTTTTAAGCAATCTTGTGCATCCAATAAGTTCGTTTGTGTCATTGGATGAACATTTAGGTCATTTTCGTCCTCCCTAGGCTTATTCTTGTCCAATTAGGGTTTTTAACCAATCATGTGCATCCAATAAGTTCATTTGTGTCATTGGATGAACATTTAGGTCATTTTCGTCCTCGCTAGGCTTATTCTTGTCCAATTAGGGTTTTTAACCAATCTCGTGCATCCAATAAGTTCATTTGTGTCATTGGATAAACATTTAGGTCATTTTCGTCCACCCTATGCTTATTCTTGTCCAATTAGGGTTTTTAACCAATCTTGCGCATCCAATAGGTGTGTTTGTGTCATTGGATGACCATTTAGGTCATTTTCGTCCTCCCTAGGCTTATTCTTGTCCAATTAGGGTTTTTAACCAATCTTGTGTATCCAATAGGTGTATTTGTGTCATTGGATGAACATTTAGGTCATTTTCGTCCTCCCTAGGCTTATTCTTGTCCAATTAGGGTTTTTAAGCAATCTTGTGCATCCAATAAGTTCATTTGTGTCATTGGATGAACATTTAGGTCATTTTCTTCCTCCCTAGGCTTATTCTTGTCCAATTAAGGTTTTTAACCAATCTTGTGCATCCAATAAGTTCATTTGTGTCATTGGATAAACATTTAGGTCATTTTCGTCCACCCTAGGCTTATTCTTGTCCAATTAGGGTTTTTAACCAATCTTGTGCATCCAATAGGTGTGTTTGTGTCATTGGATGAAAATTTAGGTCATTTTCGTCCTCCCTAGGCTTATTGTCCAAGTAGGGTTTCTAACGAATCTTATGCATCCAATAGGTGTATTTGTGTCATTGGATGAACATTTATGTCATTTTCATCCTCCCTAGGCTTATTCTTGTCCAATTAGGGTTTTTAAGCAATCTTGTGCATCCAATAAGAAGGTTTGTGTCATTGGATGAACATTTAGGTCATTTTCGTCCTCCCTAGGCATATTATTGTCCAATTAGGGTTTCTAAAGAATCTTATGCATCCAATAGGTGTATTTGTGTCATTGGATGAACATTTAGGTCATTTTCGTCCTCCCTAGGCTTATTCTTGTCCAATTAGGGTTTTTAAGCAATCTTGTGCATCCAATAAGTTCATTTGTGTCATTGGATGAACATTTAGGTCATTTTCGTCCTCCCTAGGCATATTCTTGTCCAATTAGGGTTTTTAACCAATCTTGTGCATCCAATAGGTGTATTTGTGTCATTGGATGAACATTTAGGTCAGTTTCGTCCTCCTTAGGCTTATTCTTGTCCAATTAGGGTTTCTAACGAATCTTGTGCATCCAATAGGTGTATTTGTGTCATTGGATGAACATTTAGGTCATTTTCGTCCTCCCTAGGCTTATTCTTGTCCAATTAGGGTTTTTAAGCAATCTTGTGCATCCAATAAGTTCATTTGTGTCATTGGATGAACATTTAGGTCATTTTCGTCCTCCCTAGGCTTATTCTTGTCCGATTAGGGTTTTTAACCAATCTTGTGCATCCAATAGGTGTATTTGTGTCATTGGATGAACATTTAGGTCATTTTCGTCCTCCCTAGGCTTATTCTTGTCCAATTAGGGTTTTTAAGCAATCTTGTGCATCCAATAAGTTCATTTGTGTCATTGGATGAACATTTAGGTCATTTTCGTCCTCCCTAGGCTTATTCTTGTCCAATTAGGGTTTTTAACCAATCTTGTGCATCCAATAAGTTCATTTGTGTCATTGGATAAATATTTAGGTCATTTTCGTCCACCTTAGGCTTATTCTAGTCCAATTAGGATTTTTAACCAATCTTGTGCATCCAATAAGTTCATTTGTGTCATTGGATGAACATTTAGGTCATTTTCGTCCTCCCTAGGCTTATTCTTGTCAAATTAAGGTTTCTAACCAATCTTTTGCATCCAGTAGGTGTATTTGTGTCATTGGATGAACATTTAGGTCATTTTCGTCCTCCCTAGGCTTATTCTTGTCCAATTAGGGTTTTTAAGCAATCTTGTGCATCCAATAAGTTCATTTGTGTCATTGGATGAACATTTAGGTCATTTTCGTCCTCCCTAGGCTTATTCTTGTCCAATTAGGGTTTTTAACCAATCTTGTGCATCCAATAGGTGTGTTTGTGTCATTGGATAAACATTTAGGTCAATTTCGTTCTCCCTAGGCTTATTCTTGTCCAATTAGGGTTTTTAACCAATCTTGTGATTCCAATAAGTTCATTTGTGTCGTTGGATGAACATTTAGGTCATTTTCGTCCACCCTAGGCTTATTCTTGTCCAATTAGGGTTTTTAACCAATCTTGTGCATCCAATAAGTTCATTTGTGTCATTGGATGAACATTTAGGTCATTTTCGTCCTCCCAAGGCTTATTCTTGTCCAATTAGGGTTTTAAACCAAACTTGTGCATCTAATAAGTTCATTTGGGTCATTGGATGAACATTTAGGTCATTTTCGTCCTCCCTAGGCTTATTCTTGTCCAATTAGGGTTTTTAAGCAATCTTGTGCATCCAATAAGTTCATTTGTGTCATTGGATGAACATTTAGGTCATTTTTGTCCTCCCTAGGCTTATTCTTGTTCAATTAGGGTTTCTAACCAATCTTGTGCATCCAATAGGTGTGTTTGTGTCATTGGATGAACATTTAGGTCATTTTCGTCCTCCCTAGTCTTATTCTTGTCCAATAAGGGTTTTAAGCAATCTTGTGCATCCAATAAGTTCATTTGTGTCATTGGATGAACATTTAGGTTATTTTCGTCCTCACTAGGCTTAGTTTTGTGCAATTAGGGTTTTTAACTAATCTTGTGCATCCAATAGGTGTGTTTGTGTCATTAGATGAACATTTAGGTCATTTTCATCCTCCCTAGGCTTATTGTTGTCCAATTAGGGTTTTTAACCAATCTTGTGCATCCAATAGGTGTGTTTGTGTCATTGGATGAACATTTAGGTCATTTTCGTCCTCCCTAGTCTTATTCTTGTCCAATTAGGGTTTTAAGCCAATCTTGTGCATTTAATAGGTGTGTTTGTGTCATTTGATGAACATTTAGGTCATTTCGTCCTCCCAAGGCTTATTCTTGTCCAATTAGGGTTTTAAGCAATCTTGTGCATCCAATAAGTTCATTTGTGTCATTGGATTAAGATTTAAGTCATTTTCGTCCTCCCTAGGCTTATTCTTGTTCAATTAGGGTTTCTAACCAATCTAGTGCATCCAATAGGTGTGTTTGTGTCATTGGATGAACATTTAGGTCATTTTCGTCCTCCCTAGGCTTATTCTTGTCCAATTAGGGTTTTTAAGCAATCTTGTGCATCCAATAAGTTCATTTGTGTCATTGGATGAACATTTAGGTCATTTTCGTCCTCCCTAGGCTTTTTCTTGTCCAATTAGGGTTCTTAACCAATCTTGTGCATCCAATAGGTGTGTTTGTGTCATTGGATGAACATTTAGGTCATTTTCGTCCTCCCTAGGCTTATTCTTGTCCAATTAGGGTTTTTAACCAATCTTGTGCATCCAATAAGTTCGATTGTGTCATTGGATGAACATTTAGGTCATTTTCGTCCTTCCTAGGCTTATTCTTGTCCAATTAGGGTTTTTAACCAATCTTGTGCATCCAATAGGTGTGTTTGTGTCATTGGATGAACATTTAGGTCATTTTCGTCCTCCCTAGGCTTATGCTTGTCCAATTAGGGTTTTTAACCAATCTTGTGCATCCAATAAGTTCATTTGTGTCATTGGATAAACATTTAGGTCATTTTCGTCTACCCTAGGCTAATTCTTGTCCAATTAGGGTTTTTAACCAATTTTGTGCATCCAATAGGTGTGTTTGTGTCATTGGATGAACATTTAGGTCAGTTTCGTCCTCCCTAGGCTTATTCTTGTCCAATTAGGGTTTCTAACGAATCTTGTGCATCCAATAGGTGTATTTGTGTCATTGGATGAACATTTAGGTCATTTTCGTCCTCCCTAGGCTTATTCTT
>JBBPBR010000532.1:0-45363 GCA_037974775.1 Cicer pinnatifidum | reverse complement strand
CTTAAAAACCCTAATTGGACAAGAATAAGCCTAGGGAGGACGAAACTGACCTAAATGTTCATCCAATGACACAAACACACCTATTGGATGCACAAGATTGGTTAAAAACCCTAATTGGACAAGAATAAGCCTAGGGAGCACGAAAATGACCTAAATGTTCATCCAATAACACAAATGAACTTATTGGATGCACAAGATTGCTTAAAAACCCTAATTAGACAAGAATAAGCCTAGGGAGGAAGAAAATGACCTAAATGTTAATCCAATGACACAAACACACCTATTGGATGCACAAGATTGATTAAAAACCCTAATTAGACAAGAATAAGCCTAGGGAGGACGAAAATGACCTATATGTTCGTCCAATGACACAAATGAACTTATTGGATGCACAAGATTTGTTAAAAAACCCTAATTGGACAAGAATAAGCCTAGGGAGGACGAAAATGACCTAAATGTTAATCCAATGACACAAACACACCTATTGGATGCACAAGATTGGTTAAAAACCCTAGTTGGACAAGAATAAGCCTAGGGAGGACGAAAATGACTTTAATGTTAATCAAATGACACAAACACACCTATTGGATGCACAAGATTGGTTAAAAACCCTAAATGGACAAGAATAAGCCTAGGGAGGACGAAAATGACCTAAATGTTCATCCAATGACACAAATGAACTTATTGGATGCACAAGATTAATTAAAAATCCTAATTGGACAAGAATAAGCCTAGGGAGGACGAAAATGACCTAAATGTTCATCCAATGACACAAATGAACTTATTGGATGCACAAGATTGGTTAGAAACCCTAATTTGACAAGAATAAGCCTAGGGAGGACGAAAATGACCTAAAAGTTCATCCAATGACACAAATGAACTTATTGGATGCACAAGATTGGTTAAAAACCCTAATTGGACAAGAATAAGCCTAGGGAGGACGAAAATGACCTAAATGTTCATCCAATGACACAAACGAACTTATTGGATGCACAAGATTGCTTAAAATCCCTAATTGGACAAGAATATGCCTAGGGAGGACGAAAATGACCTAAATGTTCATCCAATGACACAAATGAACTTATTGGATGCACAAGATTGGTTAAAAATCCTAATTGTACAAGAATAAGCCTAGGGAGGACGAAAATGACCTAAATGTTCATCCAATGACACAAATACACCTATTGGTTGCACAAGATTGGTTAAAAACCCTAATTGGACAACAATATGCCTAGGGAGGACGAAAATGACCTAAATGTTCATCCAATGACACAAATGAACTTATTGGATGCACAAGATTTCTTAAAAACCCTAATTGGACAAGAATAAGCCTAGGGAGGACGAAACTGACCGAAATGTTCATCCAATGACACAAATACACCTATTGGATGCACAAGATTGGTTAGAAACCCTAATTGGACAAGAATAAGCCTAGGGAGGACGAAAATGACCTATATGTTCATCCAATGACACAAACACACCTATTGGATGCACAAGATTGGTTAAAAACCCTAATTAGACAAGAATAAGCCTAGGGAGGACGAAAATGACCTAAATGTTCATCCAATAACACAAATGAACTTATTGGATGCACAAGATTGCTTAAAAACCCTAATTAGACAAGAATAAGCCTAGGGAGGACGAAAATGACCTAAATGTTCATCCAATGACACAAATACACCTATTGGATGCACAAGATTGGTTAGAAACCCTAATTGGACAAGAATAAGCCTAGGGAGGACGAAAATGACCTATATGTACATCGAATGACACAAACACACCTATTGGATGCACAAGATTGGTTAAAAACCCTAATTAGACAAGAATAAGCCTTGGGAGAACGAAAATGACCTAAATGTTCATCCAATGACACAAATGAACTTATTGGATGCACAAGACTGGTTAAAAACCCTAATTGGAAAAGAATAAGCCTAGGGTGGACGAAAATGACCTAAATGTTCATCCAATGACACAAACACACCTATTGGATGCACAAGATTGGTTAAAAACCCTAATTGGACAAGAATAAGCCTAGGGAGGACGAAAATGACCTAAATGTTCATCCAATGACACAAATGAACTTGTTGGATGCACAAGATTGCTTAAAAACCCTAATTGGACAACAATAAGCTTAGGGAGGACGAAAATGACCTAAATGTTCATCCAATGACACAAATACACCTATTGGATGCACAAGATTGGTTAGAAACCCTAATTGGACAAGAATAAGCCTAGGGAGGACGAAAATGACCTAAATGTTCATCCAATGACACAAACACACCTATTGGATGCACAAGATTGGTTAAAAACCCTAATTGGACAAGAATAAGCCTAGGGAGGACGAAAATAACCTAAATTTTCATCCAATGACACAAATACACCTATTGGATGCACAAGATTGGTTAGAAACCCTAATAGGACAAAAATAAGCCTAGGGAGGACGAAAATGACCTAAATGTTCATTCAATAACACAAATGAACTTATTGGATGCACAAGATTACTTAAAAACACTAATTAGACAAGAATAAGCCTAGGGAGGACGAAAATGACCTAAATGTTCATCCAATAACACAAATGAACTTATTGGATGCACAAGATTGGTTAGAAACCCTAATTGGACAAGAATAAGCCTAGGGAGGACGAAAATGACCTAAATGTTCATCCAATGACACAAATACACCTATTGGATGCACAAGATTCGTTAGAAACCCTAATTGGACAAGAATAAGCCTAGGGAGGACGAAACTGACCTAAATGTTCATCCAATGACACAAACACACCTATTGGATGCACAAGATTACTTAAAAACCCTAATTGGACAAGAATAAGCCTAGGGAGGACGAAAATGACCTAAATGTTCATCCAATGACACAAACACACCTATTGGATGCACAAGATTGGTTAAAAACCCTAATTGGACAAGAATAAGCCTTGGGATGACGAAAATGACCTAAATGTTCATCCAATTACACAAATGAACTTATTGGATGCACAAGATTGGTTAAAAACCCTAATTGGACAAGAATAAGCCTAGGGTGGACGAAAATGACCTAAATGTTTATCCAATGACACAAATGAACTTATTGGATGCACAACATTGGTTAAAAACCCTAATTGGACAAGAATAAGCCTAGGGAGGACGAAACTGACCTAAATGTTCATCCAATGACACAAACACACCTATTGGATGCACAAGATTGGTTAAAAACCCTAATTGGACAAGAATAAGCCTAGGGAGGACGAAAATGACATAAATGTTCATCCAATAACACAAATGAACTTATTGGATTCACAAGATTGCTTAAAAACCCTAATTAGACAAGAATAAGCCTAGGGTGGACGAAAATGACCTAAATGTTCATCCAATGACACAAACACACCTATTGGATGCACAAGATTGGTTAAAAACGCTAATTGGACAAGAATAAGCCTAGGGAGGACGAAAATGACCTAAATGTTCATCCAATGACACAAATACACCTATTGGATGCACAAGATTGGTTAGAAACCCTAATTGGACAAGAATAAGCCTAGGGAGGACGAAAATGACCTAAATGTTCATCCAATGACACAAATACACCTATTGGATGCACAAGATTCGTTAGAAACCCTAATTGGACAAGAATAAGCCTAGGGAGGACGAAACTGACCTAAATGTTTATCCAATGACACCAACACACCTATTGGATGCACAAGATTGGTTAAAAACCCTAATTGGACAAGAATAAGCCTAGGGAGGACGAAAATGACCTAAATGTTCATCCAATGACACAAATACACCTATTGGATGCACAAGATTGGTTAGAAACCCTAATTGGACAAGAATAAGCCTAGGGAGGACGAAAATGACTTAAATGTTCATCCAATGACACAAACACACCTACTGGATGCACAAGATTGGTTAAAAACCCTAATTGGACAAGAATAAACCTAGGGAGGACGAAAATGACCTAAATGTTTATCCAATGACACAAATGAACTTATTGGATGCACAAGATTGGTTAAAAACCCTAATTGGACAAGAATAAGCCTAGGGAGGACGAAAATGACCTAAATGTTCATCCAATGACACAAACACACCTATTGGATGCACAAGATTGGTTAAAAACCCTAATTGGACAAGAATAAGCCTAGGGAGGACGAAAATGACCTAAATGTTCATCCAATGACACAAATACACCTATTGGATGCAAAAGATTGGTTAGAAACCCTAATTTGACACGAATAAGCCTAGGGAGGATGAAATGTTCATCCAATGACACAAATACACCTATTGGATGCAAAAGATTGGTTAGAAACCCTAATTTGACAAGAATAAGCCTAGGGAGGACGAAAATGACCTAAATGTTCATCCATTGACACAAACACACATATTGGATGCACAAGACTGGTTAGAAACCCTAATTGGACAAGAATAAGCCTAGGGAGGACGAAAATGACCTAAATGTTCATCCAATGACACAAATGAACTTATTGGATGCACAAGATTGCTTATAAACCCTAATTGGACAAGAATAAGCCTAGGGAGGACGAAAATGACCTAAATGTTCATCCGATGACACAAACACACCTATTGGATGCACAAGATTGGTTAAAAACCCTAATTGGACAAGAATAAGCCTAGGGAGGACGAAAATGACCTAAATGTTCATCCAATGACACAAACACACCTATTGGATGCACAAGATTGGTTAAAAACCCTAATTGGACAAGAATAAGCCTAGGGAGGACAAAATGACCTAAATGTTCATCCAATGACACAAACACATCTATTGGATGCACAACATTGGTTAGAAACCCTAATTGGACAAGAATAAGCCTAGGGAGGACGAAAATGACCTAAATGTTCACCCAATGACACAAATGAACTTATTGGATGCACAAGAATGGTTAAAAACCCTAATTGGACAAGAATAAGCCTAGGGAGGACGAAAATGAACTAAATGTTCATCCAATGACACAAACACACCTATTGGATGCACAAGATTGGTTAAAAACCCTAATTGGACAAGAATAAGCGTAGGGAGGACGAAAATGACCTAAATGTTCATCCAATGACACAAACACACCTATTGGATGCACAAGATTGGTTAAAAACCCTAATTGGACAAGAATAAGCCTAGGGAGGACGAAAATGACGTAAATGTTCATCCAATGACACAAATGAACTTATTGGATGCACAAGATTGCTTAAAAACCCTAATTGGACAAGAATAAGACTAGGGAGGACGAAAATGACCTAAATGTTCATCCAATGACACAAATGAACTTATTAGATGCACAAGATTGGTTAAAAACCCTAATTGGACAAGAATAAGCCTAGGGAGGACGAAAATGACCTAAATGTTCATCCAATGACACAAACACACCTATTGGATGCACAAGATTGGTTAAAAACCCTAATTGGACAAGAATAAGCGTAGGGAGGACGAAAATGACCTAAATGTTCATCCAAAGACACAAACACACCTATTGGATGCACAAGATTGGTTAAAAACCCTAATTGGACAAGAATAAGCCTAGGGAGGACGAAAATGACGTAAATGTTCATCCAATGACACAAATGAACTTATTGGATGCACAAGATTGCTTAAAAACCCTAATTGGACAAGAATAAGCCTAGGGAGGACGAAAATGACCTAAATGTTCATCCAATGACACAAATACACCTATTGGATGCAAAAGATTGGTTAGAAACCCTAATTTGACAAGAATAAGCCTAGGGAGGACGAAAATGACCTAAATGTTCATCCAATGACACAAATACACCTATTGGATGCACAAGATTGGTTAAAAACCCTAATTGGACAAGAATAAGCCTAGGGAGGACGAAAATGACCTAAATGTTCATCCAATGACACAAACACACCTATTGGATGCACAAGATTGGTTAATAACCCTAATTGGACAACAATAAGCCTTGGGAGGACGAAAATGACCTAAATGTTCATCCAATGACACAAATGAACTTATTGGATGCACAAGATTGCTTAAAAACCCTAATTGGACAAGAATAAGCCTAGGGAGGACGAAAATGACCTAAATGTTCATCCAATGACACAAATACACCTATTGGATGCAAAAGATTGGTTAGAAACCCTAATTTGACAAGAATAAGCCTAGGGTGGACGAAAATGACCTAAATGTTCATCCAATGACACAAACACACCTATTGGATGCACAAGATTGGTTAAAAACCCTAATTGGACAAGAATAAGCCTAGGGAGGACGAAAATGACCTAAATGTTCATCCAATGACACAAACACACCTATTGGATGCACAAGATTGGTTAAAAACCCTAATTGGACAAGAATAAGCCTAGGGAGGACGAAAATGACCTAAATGATCATCAAATGACACAAACACACCTATTGGATGCACAAGATTGGTTAAAAACCCTAATTGGACAAGAATAAGCCTAGGGAGGACGAAAATGACCTAAATGTTCATCCAATGACACAAATGAACTTATTGGATGCACAAGATTGATTAAAAACCCTAATTGGACAAGAATAAGCCTAGGGAGGACGAAAATGACCTAAATGTTCATCCAATGACACAAATACACCTATTGGAATCACAAGATTGGTTAGAAACCCTAATTGGACAAGAATAAGCCTAGGGAGGACGAAAATGACCTAAATGTTCATCCAATGACACAAACACACCTATTGGATGCACAAGATTGGTTAAAAACCCTAATTGGACCAGAATAAGCCTAGGGAGGACGAAAATGACCTAAATGTTCATCCAATGACACAAATGAACTTATTGGATGCACAAGATTGGTTAAAAACCCTAATTGGACAAGAATAAGCCTAGGGAGGACGAAAATGACCTAAATGTTCATCCACTGACACAAACACACCTATTGGATGCACAAGATTGGTTAGAAACCCTAATTGGACAAGAATAAGCCTTGGGAGGACGAAAATGACCTAAATGTTCATCCAATGACACAAATGAACTTATTGGATGCACAAGATTGGTTAAAAACCCTAATTGGACAAGAATAAGCCTAGGGAGGACGAAAATGACCTAAATGTTAATCTAATGACACAAACACACCTATTGGATGCACAAGATTGGTTAGAAACCCTAATTGGACAAGAATAAGCCTAGGGAGGACGAAAATGACCTAAATGTTCATCCAATGACACAAACACACCTATTGGATGCACAAGATTGGTTAAAAACCCTAATTGGACAAGAATAAGCCTAGGGAGGACGAAAATGACCTAAATGTTCATCCAATGACACAAATGAACTTATTGGATGCACAAGATTGGTTAAAAACCCTAATTGGACAAGAATAAGCCTAGGGAGGACGAAAATGACCTAAATGTTCATCCATTGACACAAATACACCTATTGGATGCACAAGATTGGTTAAAAACCCTAATTGGACAAGAATAAGCCTGGGGTGGACGAAAATGACCTAAATGTTTATCCAATGACACAAATGAACTTATTGGATGCACAAGATTGGTTAAAAACCCTAATTGGACAAGAATAAGCCTAGGGAGGACGAAAATGACCTAAATGTTCATCCAATGACTCAAACACACCTATTGGATGCACAAGATTGGTTAAAAACCCTAATTGGACAAGAATAAGCCTAGGAAGGACGAAAATGACCTAAATGTTAATCCAATGACACAAATGAACTTATTGGATGCACAAGATTGTTTAAAAACCCTAATTGGACAAGAATAAGCCTAGGGAGGACGAAAATAACCTAAATGTTCATCCAATGACACAAACACACCTATTGGATGGACAAGATTGGTTAAAAACCCTAATTGGACGAGAATAAGCCTAGGGAGGACGAAAATGACCTAAATGTTCATCCAATGACACAATTGAACTTATTGGATGCACAAGATTGGTTAAAAACCCTAATTGGACAAGAATAAGACTAGGGAGGACGAAAATGACCTAAATGTTAATCTAATGACACAAACACACTTATTGGATGCACAAGATTGGTTAGAAACCCGAATTGCACAAGAATAAGCCTAGGGAGAGCGAAAATGACCTAAATGTTAATCCAATGACACAAATGAACTTATTGGATGCACAAGATTGGTTAAAAACCCTAATTGGACAAGAATAAGACTAGGGAGGACGAAAATGACCTAAATGTTCATCCAATGACACAAACACACCTATTGAATGCACAAGATTGGTTAGAAACCCTAATCGGACAAGAATAAGCCTAGGAAGGACGAAAATGACCTAAATGTTAATCCAATGACACAAATGAACTTATTGGATGCACAAGATCGGTTTAAAACCCTAATTGGACAAGAATAAGCCTAGGGAGGACGAAAATGACCTAAATGTTCATCCAATGACACAAACACACCTATTGGATGCACAAGATTGGTTAAAAACCCTAATTGGACAAGAATAAGCCTAGGGAGGACGAAAATGACCTAAATGTTCATCCAATGACACAAACACACCTATTGGATGCACAAGATTGGTTAAAAACCCTAATTGGACAAGAATAAGCCTAGGGAGGACGAAAATGACCTAAATGTTCATCCAATGACACAAATTAACTTATTGGATGCACAAGATTGGTTAAAAACCCTAATAAGATAAGAATATGCCTAGGGAGGACGAAAATGACCTAAATGTTCATCCAATGACACAAATGAACTTATTGGATGCACAAGATTGCTTAAAAACCCTAATTGGACAAGAATAAGCCTAGGGAGGACGAAAATGACCTAAATGTTCATCCAATGACACAAATACACCTATTGGATGAACAAGATTGGTTAAAAACCCTAATTGGACAAGAATATGCCTAGGGAGGACGAAAATGACCTAAATGTTCATCCAATGACACAAATGAACTTATTGGATGCACAAGATTGGTTAAAAACCCTAATTGGACAAGAATAAGCCTAGGGAGGACGAAAATGACCTAAATGTTCATCCAATGACACAATTGAAATTATTGGATGCACAAGATTGGTTAAAAACCATAATTGGACAAGAATAAGCCTAGGAAGGACGAAAATGACCTAAATGTTCATCCAATGACACAAATGAACTTATTGGATGCACAAGATTGCTTAAAAACCCTAATTGGACAAGAATAAGCCTAGGGAGGACGAAAATGACCTAAATGTTCATCCAATGACACAAATGAACTTATTGGATGCACAAGATAGCTTAAAAACCCTAATTGGTCAAGAATAAGCCTAGGGAGGACGAAAATGACCTAAATGTTCATCCAATGACACAAACACACCTATTGGATGCACAAGATTGGTTAAAAACCCTAATTGGACAAGAATAAGCCTAGGGAGGACGAAAATGACCTAAATGTTCATCCAATGACACAAATGAACTTACTGGATGCACAAGATTGCGTAAAAACCCTAATTAGACAAGAATAAGCCTAGGGAGGACGAAAATGACCTAAATGTTCATCCAATGACACAAACACACCTATTGGATGCACAAGATTGGTTAAAAACCCTAATTGGACAAGAATAAGCCTAGGGAGGACGAAAATGACCTAAATGTTCATCCAATGACACAAATGAACTTATTGGATGCACAAGATTGCTTAAAAACCCTAATTGGACAAGAATAAGCCTAGGGAGGACGAAAATGACCTAAATGTCCGTCCAATGACACAAATACACCTATTGGATGCACAAGATTCGTAAGAAACCCTAATTGGACAAGAATAAGCCTAGGGAGGACGAAAATGACCTAAATGTTCATCCAATGACACAAATACACCTATTGGATGCACAAGATTGGTTAGAAACCCTAATTGGACAAGAATAAGCCTAGGGAGGACGAAAATGACCTAAATGTTCATCCAATGACACAAACACACCTATTGGATGCACAAGATTGGTTAAAAACCCTAATTGGACAAGAATAAGCCTAGGGAGGACGAAAATGACCTAAATGTTCCTCCAATGACACAAATGAACTTATTGGATGCACAAGATTGCTTAAAAACCCTAATTGGAAAAGAATAAGCCTAGGGAGGACGAAAATGACCTAAATGTTCATCCAATGACACAACTGAACTTATTGGTTGCACAAGATTGCTTAAAACCCTAATTGGACAAGAATAAGACTAGGGAGGACGAAAATGACCTAAATGTTCATCCAATGACACAAACACACCTATTGGATGCACAAGATTGGTTAAAAACCCTAATTGGACAAGAATAAGCCTAGGGAGGACGAAAATGACCTAAATGTTCATCCAATGACACAAACACACCTATTGGATGCACAAGATTGGTTAAAAACCCTAATTGAACAAGAATAAGCCTAGGGAGGACGAAAATGAACTAAATGTTCATCCAATGACACAAATTAACTTATTGGATGCACAAGATTACTTAAAAACCCTAATTGGACAAGAATAAGTCTTGGGAGGACGAAAATGACCTAAATGTTCATCCAATGACACAAATGAACTTATTGGATGCACAAGATTGGTTAAAAACCCTAATTGGACAAGAATAAGCCTAGGGAGGACGAAAATGACCTAAATGTTCATCCAATGACACAAACACACCTATTGGATGCACAAGATTGGTTAAAAACCCTAATTGGACAAGAATAAGCCTAGGGAGGACGAAAATGACCTAAATGTTCATCCAATGACACAAATACACCTATTGGATGCAAAAGATTGGTTAGAAACCCTAATTGGCCAAGAATAAGCCTAGGGAGGACGAAAATGACCTAAATGTTCATCCAATGACACAAACACACCTATTGGATGCACAAGATTGGTTAAAAACCCTAATTGGACAAGAATAAGCCTAGGGAGGACGAAAATGACCTAAATGTTCATCCAATGACACAAATACACCTATTGGATGCACAACATAGGTTAAAAACCCTAATTGGACAAGAATAAGCCTAGGGAGGACGAGAATGACCTAAATGTTCATCCAATGACACAAATACACCTATTGGATGCACAAGATTGGTTAAAAACCCTAATTGGACAAGAATAAGCCTAGGGAGGACGAAAATGACCTAAATGTTCATCCAATAACACAAATAAACTTATTGGATGCACAAGATTGCTTAAAAACCCTAATTAGACAAGAATAAGCCTAGGGAGGACGAAAATGACCTAAATGTCCATCCAATGACACAAATACACCTATTGGATGCACAAGATTGGTTAGAAACCCTAATTGGACAAGAATAAGCCTAGGGAGGACGAAAATGACCTAAATGTTCATCCAATGACACAAACACACCTATTGGATGCACAAGATTGGTTAAAAACCCTAATTGGACAAGAATAAGCCTAGGGAGGACGAAAATGACCTAAATGTTCATCCAATAACACAAATGAAGTTATTGGATGCACAAGATTGCTTAAAAACCCTAATTAGACAAGAATAAGCTTAGGGAGGACGAAAATGACCTAAATGTTCATCCAATGACACAAACACACCTATTGGATGCACAAGATTGGTTAAAAACGCTAATTGGACAAGAATAAGCCTAGGGAGGACGAAAATGACCTAAATGTTCATCCAATAACACAAATGAACTTATTGGATGCACAAGATTGATTAAAAATCCTAATTAGACAAGAATAAGCCTAGGGAGGACAAAAATGACCTAAATGTTCATCCAATGACACAAACACACCTATTGGATGCACAAGATTTATTAAAAACCCTAATTACACAAGAATAAGCCTAGGGAGGACGAAAATGACCTAAATGTTCATCCAATGACACAAATACACCTATTGGATGCACAAGATTGGTTAGAAACCCTAATTGGACAAGAATAAGCCTAGGGAGGACGAAAATGACCTAAATGTTCATCCAATGACACAAACACACCTATTGGATGCACAAGATTGGTTAAAAACCCTAATTGGACAAGAATAAGCCAAGGGTGGACGAAAATGACCTAAATGTTCATCCAATGACACAAATACACCTATTGGATGCACAAGATTGGTTAAAAACCCTAATTGGACAAGAATAAGCCTAGGGAGGACGAAAATGACCTAAATGTTCATCCAATGACACAAATGAACTTATTGGATGCACAAGATTGCTTAAAAACCCTAATTGGACAAGAATAAGCCTAGGGAGGACGAAAATGACCTAAATGTTCATCCAATGACACAAATACACCTATTGGATGCACAAGATTGGTTAGAAACCCTAATTGGACAAGAATAAGCCTAGGGAGGACGAAAATGACCTATATGTTCATAAAATGACACAAACACACCTATTGGATGCACAAGATTGGTTAAAAACCCTAATTAGACAAGAATAAGCCTTGGGAGGACGAAAATGACCTAAATGTTCATCCAATGACACAAATGAACTTATTGGATGCACAAGATTGGTTAAAAACCCTAATTGGACAAGAATAAGCTTAGGGAGGACGAAAATGACCTAAATGTTCATCCAATGACACGAATGAACTTATTGGATGCACAAGATTGGTTAAAAACCCTAATTGGACAAGAATAAGCCTAGGGAGGACGAAAATGACCTAAATGTTCATCCAATGACACAAATGAACTTATTGGATGCACAAGATTGGTTAAAAACCCTAATTGGACAAGAATAAGCCTAGGGAGGACGAAAATGACCTAAATGTTCATCCAATGACACAAACACACCTATTGGATGCACAAGATTGGTTAAAAACACTAATTGGACAAGAATAAGCCTTTGGAGGACGAAAATGACCTAAATGTTAATCCAATGACACAAATGAAGTTATTGGATGCACAAGATTGCTTAAAAACCCTAATTGGACAAGAATAAGCCTAGGGAGGACGAAAATGACCTAAATGTTCATCCAATGACACAAATGAACTTATTGGATGCACAAGATTGGTTAGAAACCCTAATTGGATAAGAATAAGCCTAGGGAGGACGAAAATGACCTAAATGTTCATCCAATGACGCAAATGAACTTATTGGATGCACAAGATTGCTTAAAAACCCTAATTGGACAAGAATAAGCCTAGGGAGGACGAAAATGACCTAAATGTTCATCCAATGACACAAATGAACTTATTGGATGCACAAGATTGCTTAAAAACCCTAATTGGACAAGAATAAGCCTAGGGAGGACGAAAATGACCTAAATGTTCATCCAATGACACAAATGAACTTATTGGATGCACAAGATTGGTTAAAAACCCTAATTGGACAAGAATAAGCCTAGGGAGGACGAAAATGACCTAAATGTTCATCCAATGACACAAATAAACTTATTGGATGCACAAGATTGGTTAAAAATCCTAAATGGACAAGAATAAGCCTAGGGAGGACGAAAATGACCTAAATGTTCATCCAATGACACAAATACACCTATTGGATGCACAAGATTGGTTAAAAACCCTAATTGGACAACAATATGCCTAGGGAGGACGAAAATGACCTAAATGTTCATCCAATGACACAAATGAACTTATTGGATGCACAAGATTTCTTAAAAACCCTAATTGGACAAGAATAAGCCTAGGGAGGACGAAACTGACCGAAATGTTCATCCAATGACACAAATACACCTATTGGATGCACAAGATTGGTTAGAAACCCTAATTGGACAAGAATAAGCCTAGGGAGGACGAAAATGACCTATATGTTCATCCAATGACACAAACACACCTATTGGATGCACAAGATTGGTTAAAAACCCTAATTAGACAAGAATAAGCCTAGGGAGGACGAAAATGACCTAAATGTTCATCCAATAACACAAATGAACTTATTGGATGCACAAGATTGCTTAAAAACCCTAATTAGACAAGAATAAGCCTTGGGAGGACGAAAATGACCTAAATGTTCATCCAATGACACAAATACACCTATTGGATGCACAAGATTGGTTAAAAACCCTAATTGGACAAGAATATGCCTAGGGAGGACGAAAATGACCTAAATGTTCATCCAATGACACAAATGAACTTATTGGATGCCCAAGATTGCTTAAAAACCCTAATTGGACAAGAATAAGCCTAGGGAGGACGAGAATGACCTAAATGTTCATCCAATGACACAAACACACCTATTGGATGCACAAGAATGGTTAGAAACCCTAATTGGACAAGAATAAGCCTAGGGAGGACGAAAATGACCTAAATGTTCATCCAATGACACAAATGAACTTATTGGATGCACAAGATTGCTTAAAAACCCTAATTGGACAAGAATAAGCCTAGGGAGGACGAAAATGACCTAAATGTTCATCCAATGACACAAATACACCTATTGGATGCAAAAGATTGGTTAGAAATTCTAATTTTACAAGAATAAGCCTAGGGAGGACGAAAATGACCTAAATGTTCATCCAATGACACAAACACACCTATTGGATGCACAAGATTGGTTAAAAACCCTAATTGGACAAGAATAAGCCTAGGGAGGACGAAAATGACCTAAATGTTCATCCAATGACACAAATGAACTTATTGGATGCACAAGATTGGTTAGAAACCCTAATTGTACAAGAATAAGCCTAGGGAGGACGAAAATGACCTAAATGTTCATCCAATGACACAAATGAACTTATTGGATGCACAAGATTGCTTAAAAACCCTAATTGGACAAGAATAAGCCTAGGGAGGACGAAAATGACCTAAATGTTCATCCAATGACACAAATACACCTATTGGAAGCACAAGATTGGTTATAAACCCTAATTGGACAAGAATAAGCCTAGGGAGGACGAAAATGACCTAAATGTTCATCCAATGACACAAATGAACTTATTGGATGCACAAGATTGGTTAAAAACCCTAATTGGACAAGAATAAGCCTAGGGAGGACGAAAATGACCTAAATGTTCATCCAATGACACAAATACGCCTATTGGATGCACAAGATTGGTTAGAAACCCTAATTGGACAAGAATAAGCCTAGGGAGGACGAAAATGACCTAAATGTTCATCCAATGACACAAACACACCTATTGGATGCACAAGATTGGTTAGAAACCCTAATTGGACAAGAATAAGTCTAGGGAGGACGAAAATGACCTAAATGTTCATCCAATGACACAAATGAACTTATTGGATGCACAAGATTGCTTAAAAACCCTAATTGGACAAGAATAAGCCTAGGGAGGACGAAAATGACCTAAATGTTCATCCAATGACACAAACACACCTATTGGATGCACAAGATTGGTTATAAACCCTAATTGGACAAGAATAAGCCTAGGGAGGACGAAAATGACCTAAATGTTCATCCAATGACACAAATACACCTATTGGATGCACAAGATTCGTTAGAAACCCTAAATGGACAAGAATAAGCCTAGGGAGGACGAAACTGACCTAAATGTTCATCCAATGACACAAACACACCTATTGGATGCACAAGATTGGTTAAAAACCCTAATTGGACAAGAATAAGCCTAGGGAGGACGAAAATGACCTAAATGTTCATCCAATGACACAAATACACCTATTGGATGCACAAGATTCGTTAGAAACCCTAATTGGACAAGAATAAGCCTAGGGAGGACGAAACTGACCTAAATGTTCATCCAATGACACAAACAGACCTATTGGATGCACAAGATTGGTTAAAAACCCTAATTGGACAAAAATAAGCCTAGGGTGGACGAAAATGACCTAAATGTTTATCCAATGACACAAATGAACTTATTGGATGCAAAAGATTGGTTAAAAACACTAATTGGAAGAGAATAAGCCTAGGGAGGACGAAAATGACCTAAATGTTCATCCAATGACACAAACACACCTATTGGATGCACAAGATTGGTTAAAAACCCTAATTGGACAAGAATAAGCCTAGGGAGGACGAAAATGACCTAAATGTTCATCCAATGACACAAACACACCTATTGGATGCACAAGATTGGTTAAAAACCCTAATTGGACAAGAATAAGCCTAGGGAGGACGAAAATGACCTAAATGTTCATCCAATGACACAAATTAACTTATTGGATGCACAAGATTGGTTAAAAACCCTAATAAGATAAGAATATGCCTAGGGAGGACGAAAATGACCTAAATGTTCATCCAATGACACAAATGAACTTATTGGATGCACAAGATTGCTTAAAAACCCTAATTGGACAAGAATAAGCCTAGGGAGGACGAAAATGACCTAAATGTTCATCCAATGACACAAATACACCTATTGGATGCACAAGATTCGTTAGAAACCCTAATTGGACAAGAATAAGCCTAAGGAGGACGAAACTGACCTAAATGTTCATCCAATGACACAAATACACCTATTGGATGCACAAGATTGGTTAAAAACCCTAATTGGACAAGAATATGCCTAGGGAGGACGAAAATGACCTAAATGTTCATCCAATGACACAAATGAACTTATTGGATGCACAAGATTGCTTAAAAACCCTAATTGGACAAGAATAAGCCTAGGGAGGACGAAAATGACCTAAATGTTCATCCAATGACACAAATACACCTATTGGATGCACAAGATTCGCTAGAAACCCTAATTGGACAAGAATAAGCCTAGGGAGGACGAAACTGACCTAAATGTTCATCCAATGACACAAACACACCTATTGGATGCACAAGATTGGTTAAAAACCCTAATTGGACAAGAATAAGCCTAGGGTGGACGAAAATGACCTAAATGTTTATCCCATGACACAAATGAACTTATAGGATGCACAAGATTGGTTAAAAATCCTAATTGGACAAGCATAAGCCTAGGGAGGACGAAAATGACCTAAATGTTCATCCAATGACACAAACACACCTATTGGATGCACAAGATTGGTTAGAAACCCTAATTGGACAAGAATAAGCCTAGGGAGGACGAAAATGACCTAAATGTTCATCCAATGACACAAACACACCTATTGGATGCACAAGATTGGTTAAAAACCCTAATTGGACAAGAATAAGCCTAGGGAGGACGAAAATGACCTAAATGTTCATCCAATGACACAAATACACCTATTGGATGCACAAGATTGGTTAGAAACCCTAATTGGACAAGAATAAGCCTAGGGAGGACGAAAATGACCTAAATGTTCATCCAATGACACAAACACACCTATTGGATGCACAAGATTTCTTAAAAACCCTAAATGGACAAGAATAAGCCTAGGGTGTACGAAAATGACCTAAATGTTTATCCAATGACACAAATGAACTTATTGGATGCACAAGATTTGTTAAAAACCCTAATTGGACAAGAATAAGCCTAGGAAGGACGAAAATGACCTAAATGTTCATCCAATGACACAAACACACCTATTGGATGCACAAGATTGGTTAAAAACCCTAATTGGAAAAGAATAAGCCTACGGAGGACGAAAATGACCTAAATGTTCATCCAATGACACAAATTAACTTATTGGATGCACAAGATTGGTTAAAAACCCTAATAAGACAAGAATATGCCTAGGCAGGACGAAAATGACCTAAATGTTCATCCAATGACACAAATGAACTTATTGGATGCACAAGATTGCTTAAAAACCCTAATTGGACAAGAATAAGCCTAGGGAGGACGAAAATGACCTAAATGTTCATCCAATGACACAAATACACCTATTGGATGCACAAAATTGGTTAAAAACCCTAATTGGACAAGAATATGCCTAGGGAGGACGAAAATGACCTAAATGTTCATCCAATGACACAAATGAACTTATTGGATGCACAAGATTGCTTAAAAACCCTAATTGGACAAGAATAAGCCTAGGGAGGACGAAAATGACCTAAATGTTCATCCAATGACACAAATACACCTATTGGATGCACAAGATTCGTTAGAAACCCTAATTGGACAAGAATAAACCTAGGGAGGATGAAACTGAGCTAAATGTTCATCCAATGACACAAACACACCTATTGGATGCACAAGATTGGTTAAAAACCCTAATTGGACAAGAATAAGCCTAGGGAGGACGAAAATGACCTAAATGTTCATCCAATAACACAAATGAACTTATTGGATGCACAAGATTGCTTAAAAACCCTAATTAGACAAGAATAAGCCTAGGGAGGACGAAAATGACCTAAATGTTCATCCAAAGACACAAATACACCTATTGGATGCACAAGATTCGTTAGAAACCCTAATTGGACAAGAATAAGCCTAGGGAGGACGAAAATGACCTAAATGTTCATCCAATGACACAAACACACCTATTGGATGCACAAGATTGGTTAAAAACCCTAATTGGACAAGAATAAGCCTAGGGAGGACGAAAATGACCTAAATGTTCATCCAATGACACAAATACACCTATTGGATGCACAAGATTGGTTAGAAACCCTAATTGGACAAGAATAAGCCTAGGGAGGACGTAAATGACCTAAATGTTCATCCAATAACACAAATGAACTTATTGGATGCACAAGATTGCTTAAAAACCCTAATTAGACAAGAATAAGCCTAGGGAGGACGAAAATGACCTAAATGTTCATCCAATGACACAAATGAACTTATTGGATGCACAAGATTGCTTAAAAACCCTAATTGGACAAGAATAAGCCTAGGGAGGACGAAAATGACCTAAATGTTCATCTAATGACACAAACACACCTATTGGATGCACAAGATTGGTTAGAAACCCTAATTGGACAAGAATAAGCCTAGGGAAGACGAAAATGACCTAAATGTTCATCCAATGACACAAACACACCTATTGAATGCACAAGATTGGTTACAAACCCTAATTGGACAAGAATAAGCCTAGGGTGGACGAAAATGACCTAAATGTTTATCCAATGACACAAATGAACTTATTGGATGCACAAGATTGGTTAAAAACCCTAATTGGACAAGAATAAGCCTAGGGAGGACGAAAATGACCTAAATGTTCATCCAATGACACAAATGAACTTATTGGATGCACAAGATTGCTTAAAAACCCTAATTGGACAAGAATAAGCCTAGGGAGGACGAAAATGACCTAAATGTTAATCCAATGACAAAAATATACCTATTGGATGCACATGATTGGTTAAAAACCCTAATTGGACAAGAATAAGCCTAGGGAGGACGAAAATGACCTAAATGTTCATCCAATGAAACAAATGAACTTATTGGATGCACAAGATTGGTTAAAAACCCTAATTGGACAAGAATAAGCCTAGGGTGGACGAAAATGACCTAAATGTTCATCCAATGACACAAATGAACTTATTTGATGCACAAGATTGCTTAAAAACCCTAATTGGACAAGAATAAGCCTTGGGAGGACGAAAATGACCTAAATGTTCATCCAATGACACAAATGAACTTATTGGATGCACAAGATTGGTTAAAAACCCTAATTGGACAAGAATAAGCCTAGGGTGGACGAAAATTACCTAAATGTTCATCCAATGACACATATGAACTTATTGGATGCACAAGATTGGTTAAAAACCCTAATTGGACAAGAATAAGCTTAGGGAGAACGAAAATGACCTAAATGTTCATCCAATGACACAAACACACCTATTGGATGCACAAGATTGGTTAAAAACCCTAATTGGACAAGAATAAGCCTAGGGAGGACGAAAATGACCTAAATGTTCATCCAATGACACAAACACACCTATTGGATGCACAAGATTGGTTAAAAACCCTAACTGGACAAGAATAAGCCTAGGGAGGACGAAAATGACTTAAATCTTAATCCAATGACACAAATGAACTTATTAGATGCACAAGATTGCTTAAAAACCCTAATTGGACAAGAATAAGCCTAGGGAGGACGAAAATGACCTAAATGTTCATCCAATGACACAAATGAACTTATTGGATGCACAAGATTGCTTAAAAACCCTAATTGGACATGAATAAGCCTAGGGAGCATGAAAATGACCTAATTGTTCATCCAATGACACAAACACACCTATTGGATGCAAAAGATTGGTTAGAAACCCTAATTTGACAAGAATAAGCCTAGGGAGGACGAAAATGACCTAAATGTTCATCCAATGACACAAACACACCTATTGGATGCACAAGATTGGTTAAAAACCCTAATTGGACAAGAATAAGCCTAGGGAGGACGAAAATGACCTAAATGTTCATCCAATGACACAAATGAACTTATTGGATGCACAAGATTGCTTAAAAACCCTAATTGGACAAGAATAAGCCTAGGGAGGACGAAAATGACCTAAATGTTCATCCAATGACACAAATACACCTATTGGAATCACAAGATTGGTTAGAAACCCTAATTGGACAACAATAAGCCTAGGGAGGACGAAAATGACCTAAATGTTCATCCAATGACACAAACACACCTATTGGATGCACAAGATTGGTTAAAAACCATAATTGGACAAGAATAAGCCTAGGGAGGACATAAATGACCTAAATGTTCATCCAATGAAACAAATGAACTTATTGGATGCACAAGATTGCTTAAAAACCCTAATTAGACAAGAATAAGCCTAGGGAAGACGAAAATGACCTAAATGTTCATCCACTGACACAAACACACCTATTGGATGCACGAGATTGGTTAGAAACCCTAATTGAACAAGAATAAGCCTATGGAGGACGAAAATGACTTAAATCTTAATCCAATGACACAAATGAACTTATTGGATGCACAAGATTGCTTAAAACCCTAATTGGACATGAATAAGACTAGCGAGGACGAAAATGACCTAAATGTTCATCCAATTACACAAACACACCTATTGGATGCACAAGATTGGTTAAAAACCCTAATTGGACAACAATAAGCCTAGGGAGGATGAAAATGACCTAAATGTTCATTTAATGACACAAACACACCTATTGGATGCACAAGATTGGTTAAAAACCCTAATTGCACAAAACTAAGCCTAGTGATGACTAAAATAACCTAAATGTTCATCCAATGACACAAATGAACTTATTGGATGCACAAGATTGCTTAAAACCCTAATTGGACAAGAATAAGACAAGGGAGGACGAAAATGACCAAAATGTTCATCCAATGACACAAACACACCTATTGGATGCACAAGATTGGTTAGAAACCCTAATTGAACAAGAATAAGCCTACGGAGGACGAAAATGACCTAAATGTTCATCCAATGAAACAAATGAACTTATTGGATTCACAAGATTGCTTAAAAACCCTAATTGGACAAGAATAAGCCTAGGGAGGACGTAAATGACCTAAATGTTCATCCAATGACACAAATGAACTTATTGGATGCACAAGATTGGTTAAAAACCCTAATTGGACAAGAATAAGCCTTGGGAGGACGAAAATGACCTAATTGTTCATCCATTGACACAAATGAACTTATTGGAGGCACAAGATTGGTTAAAAACCCTAATTGGACAAGAATAAGCCTAGGGTGGACGAAAATGACCTAAATGTTTATCCAATGACACAAATGAACTTATTGGATGCACAAGATTGGTTAAAAACCCTAATTGGACAAGAATAAGCCTAGGGAGGGCGAAAATGACCTAAATGTTCATCCAATGACACAAACACACCTATTGGATGCACAAGATTGGTTAAAAACCCTAATTGGACAAGAATAAGCCTAGGGAGGACGAAAATGACCTAAATGTTCATCCAATGACACCAAGGAACTTATTGGATGCACAAGATTGGTTAAAAACCCTAATTGGACAAGAATAAGCCTAGGGAGGACGAAAATGACCTAAATGTTCATCCAATGACACAAACACACCTATTGGATGCACAAGATTGGTTAAGAACCCTAATTGGACAAGAAAAAGCCTAGGGAGGACGAAAATGACCTAAATGTTCATCCAATGACACAAATGAACTTATTGGATGCACAAGATTGCTTAAAAACCCTAATTGGACAAGAATAAGCCTAGGGAGGACGAAAATGACCTAAATGTTCATCCAATGACACAAACACACCTATTGGATGCACTAGATTGGTTAGAAACCCTAATTGAACAAGAATAAGCCTAGGGAGGACGAAAATGACTTAAATCTTAATCCAATGACACAAATGAACTTATTGGATGCACAAGATTGCTTAAAACCCTAATTGGACAAGAATAAGCCTTGGGAGGACGAAAATGACCTAAATGTTCATCCAATGACACAAATGAACTTATTGGATGCACAAGATTGGTTAAAAACCCTAATTGGACAAGAATAAGCCTAGGGTGGACGAAAATGACCTAAATGTTCATCCAATGACACAAAAGAACTTATTGGATGCACAAGATTGGTTAGAAACCCTAATTGGACAAGAATAAGCCTAGGGAGGACGAAAATGACCTAAATGTTCATCCAATGACACAAATGAACTTATTGGATGCACAAGATTGCTTATAAACCATAATTGGACAAGAATAAGCCTAGGGAGGACGAAAATGACCTAAATGTTCATCCAATGACACAAATGAACTTATTGGATGCACAAGATTGCTTAAAAACCCTAATTGGACAAGAATAAGCCTAGGGAGGACGAAAATGACCTAAATGTTCATCCAATGACACAAATGAACTTATTGGATGCACAAGATTGTTTAAAACCCTAATTGGACATGAATAAGACTAGGGAGGACGAAAATGACCTAAATGTTCAACCAATGACACAAACACATCTATTGGACGCACAAGATTGGTTAGAAACCCTAATTGAACAAGAATAAGCCTAGGGAGGACGAAAATTACTTAAATATTAATCCAATGACACAAATGAACTTATTGGATGCACAAGATTGCATAAAACCTTAATTGGACAAGAATAAGACTATGGAGGACGAAAATGACCTAAATGTTCATCCAATGACACAAACACACCTATTGGATGCACAAGATTGGTTAAAAACCCTAATTGGACAACAATAAGCCTAGGGAGGATGAAAATGACCTAAATGTTCATCTAATGACACAAACACATCTATTGGATGCACAAGATTGGTTAAAAACCCTAATTGCACAAAACTAATCCTAGGGAGGACGAAAATGACCTAAATGTTCATCCAATGACACAAATGAACTTATTGGATGCACAAGATTGCTTAAAAACCCTAATTGGACAAGAATAAGCCTAGGGAGGACGAAAATGACCTAAATGTTCATCCAATGACACAAATGAACTTATTGGATGCACAAGATTGCTTAAAACCCTAATTGGACAAGAATAAGACTAGGGAGGACGAAAATGACCTAAATGTTCTTCCAATGACACAAATACACCTATTGGATGCAAAAGATTGGTTAGAAACCCTAATTGGACCAGAATAAGCCTAGGGAGGACGAAAATGACCTAAATGTTCATCCAATGACACAAATGAACTTATTGGATGCACAAGATTGCTTAAAAACCCTAATTGGACAAGAATAAGCCTAGGGAGGACGAAAATGACCTAAATGTTCATCCAATGACACAAATACACCTATTGGATGCAAAAGATTGGTTAGAAACCCTAAATTGACAAGAATAAGCCTAGGGAGGACGAAAATGACCTAAATGTTCATCCAATGACACAAATGAACTTATTGGATGCACAAGATTGGTTAGAAACCCTAATTGGACAAGAATAAGCCTAGGGAGGACGAAAATGACCTAAATGTTCATCCAATGACACAAATACACCTATTGGATGCACAAGATTGGTTAAAAACCCTATTTGGACAAGAATAAGCCTAGGGAGGACGAAAATGACCTAAATGTTCATCCAATGACACAAATGAACTTATTGGATGCACAAGATTGGTTAAAAACCCAAAATGGACAAGAATAAGCCTAGGGAGGACGAAAATGACCTAAATGTTCATCCAATGACACAAACACACCTATTGGATGCAGAAGATTGGTTAAAAACCCTAATTGGATAAGAATAAGCCTAGGGAGGACGAAAATGACCTAAATGTTCATCCAATGACACAAATGAACTTATTGGATGCACAAGATTGGTTAAAAACCTTAATTGGACAAGAATAAGCCTAGGGAGGACGAAAATGACCTAAATGTTCATCCAATGACACAAATGAACTTATTGGATGCACGAGATTGCTTAAAAACCCTAATTGGACAAGAATAATCCTAGGGGGGACGAAAATGACCTAAATGTTCATCCAATGACACAAATACACCTATTGGATCCACAAGATTGGTTAGAAACCCTAATTGGATAAGAATAAGCCTAGGGTGGACGAAAATGACCTAAATGTTCATCCAATGACACAAACACACCTATTGGATGCACAAGATTGGTTAAAAACCCTAATTGGACAAGAATAAGCCTAGGGAGGACGAAAATGACCTAAATGTTCATCCAATGACACAAATGAACTTATTGGATGCACAAGATTGGTTAAAAACCTTAGTTGGACAAGAATAAGCCTAGGGAGGACGAAAATGACCTAAATGTTCATCGAATGACACAAATGAACTTATTGGATGCACAAGATTGCTTAAAAACCCTAATTGGACAAGAATAAGCCTAGGAAGGACGAAAATGACCTAAATGTTCATCCAATGACACAAACACACCTATTGGATGCACAAGATTGGTTAAAAACCCTAATTGGACAAGAATAAGCCTAGGGAGGACGAAAATGACCTAAATGTTCATCCAATGACACAAATGAACTTATTGGATGCACAAGATTGGTTAAAAACCCTAATTGGACAAGAAAACGCCTAGGGTGGACGAAAATGTCCTAAATGTTTATCCAATGACACAAATGAACTTATTGGATGCACAAGATAGGTTAAAAACCCTAATTGGACAAGAATATGCCTAGGGAGGACGAAAATGACCTAAATGTTCATCCAATGACACAAATGAACTTATTGGATGCACAAGATTGCTTAAAAACCCTAATTGGACAAGAATAAGCCTAGGGAGGACGAAAATGACCTAAATGTTCATCCAATGACACAAATACACCTATTGGATGCACAAGATTGGTTAAAAACCCTAATTGGACAAGAATAAGCCTAGGGAGGATGAAAATGACCTAAATGTTCATCCAATGACACAAATACACCTATTGGATGCACAAGATTGGTTAAAAACCCTAATTGGACAAGAATAAGCCTAGGGAGGACAAAGATGACCTAAATGTTCATCCAATGACACAAATGAACTTATTGGATGCACAAGATTGCTTAAAAACCCTAATTGGACAAGAATAAGCCTAGGGAGGACGAAAATGACCTAAATGTTCATCCAATGACACAAATGAACTTATTGGATGCACAAGATTGCTTAAAAACCCTAATTGGACAAGAATAAGCCTAGGGAGGACGAAAATGACCTAAATGTTCATCCAATGACACAAATACACCTATTGGATGCACAAGATTGGTTAGAAACCCTAATTGGACAAGAATAAGACAAGGGAGGACGAAAATGACCTAAATGTTCATCCAATGACACAAACACACTTATTGGATGCACAAGATTGGTTAAAAACCATAATTGGACAAGAATAAGCCTAGGGAGGACGAAAATGACCTAAATGTTCATCCAATGACACAAATGAACTTATTGGATGCACAAGATTGCTTAAAAACCCTAATTGGACAAGAATAAGCCTAGGGAGGACGAAAATGACCTAAATGTTCATCCAATGACACAAATGAACTTATTGGATGCACAAGATTGCTTAAAAACCCTAATTGGACAAGAATAAGCCTAGGGAGGACGAAAATGACCTAAATGTTCATCCAATGACACAAATATACCTATTGGATGCACATGATTGGTTAAAAACCCTAATTGGACAAGAATAAGCCTAGGGAGGAAGAAAATGACCTAAATGTTCATCCAATGACACAAACACACCTATTGGATGCACAAGATTGGTTAAAAACCCTAATTGGACAAGAATAAGCCTAGGGTGGACGAAAATGACCTAAATGTTCATCCAATGACACAAACACACCTATTGGATGCAGAAGATTGCTTAAAAACCCTAATTGGACAAGAATAAGCCTAGGGAGGACGAAAATGACCTAAATGTTCATCCAATGACACAAATGAACTTATTGGATGCACAAGATTGCTTAAAAACCCTAATTGGACAAGAATAAGCCTAGGGAGGACGAAAATGACCTAAATGTTCATCCAATGACACAAATACACCTATTGGATGCACAAGATTGGTTAGAAACCCTAATTGGACAAGAATAAGCCTAGGGAGGAAGAAAATGACCTAAATGTTCATCCAATGACACAAACACACCTATTGGATGCACAAGATTGGTTAAAAACCATAATTGGACAACAATAAGCCTAGGGAGGACATAAATGACCTAAATGTTCATCCAATGACACAAATGAACTTATTGGATGCACAAGATTGCTTAAAAACCCTAATTAGACAAGAATAAGCCTAGGGAGGACGAAAATGACATAAATTTTCATCCAATGACACAAATGAACTTATTGGATGCACAAGATTGGTTAGAAACCCTAATTGGAAAAGAATAATTCTAGGGAGGACGAAAATGACCTAAATGTTCATCCAATGACACAAATGAACTTATTGGATAAACAAGATTGGTTAAAAACCCTAATTGGACAAGAATAAGCCTAGGGAGGACGAAAATGACCTAAATGTTCATCCAATGACACAAATGAACTTATTGGATGCACAAGATTGCTTAAAAACCCTAATTGGACAAGAATAAGCCTAGGGAGGACGAAAATGACCTAAATGTTCATCCAATGACACAAATACACCTATTGGATGCACAAGATTGGTTAGAAACCCTAATTGGACAAGAATAAGCCTAGGGAGGACGAAAATGACCTAAATGTTCATCCAATGACACAAACACACCTATTCGATGCATAAGATTGGTTAAAAACCCTAATTGGACAAGAATAAGCCTAGGGTGGACAAAAATGACCTAAATGTTTATCCAATGACACAAATGAACTTATTGGATGCACAAGATTGGTTAAAAACCCTAATTGGACAAGAATAAGCCTAGGGAGGACGAAAATGACCTAAATGTTCATCCAATAACACAAATGAACTTATTGGATGCACAAGATTGCTTAAAAACCCTAATTAGACAAGAATAAGCCTAGGGAGGACGAAAATGACCTAAATGTTCATCCAATGACACAAATACACCTATTGGATGCACAAGATTGGTTAGAAACCCTAATTGGACAAGAATAAGCCTAGGGAGGACGAAAATGACCTATATGTTCATCCAATGACACAAATGAACTTATTGGATGCACAAGATTGCTTAAAAACCCTAATTGGGCAAGAATAAGCCTAGGGAGGACGAAAATGACCTAAATGGTCATCCAATGACACATATACACGTATTGGATGCACAAGATTGGTTAGAAACCCTAATTGGACAAGAATAAGCCTAGGGAGGACGAAAATGACCTAAATGTTCATCCAATGACACAAATACACCTATTGGATGCACAAGATTGGTTAAAAACCCTAATTGGACAACAATATGCCTAGGGAGGACGAAAATGACCTATATGTTCATCCATAGACACAAACACACCTATTGGATGCACAAGATTGGTTAAAAACCCTAATTAGACAAGAATAAGCCTTGGGAGGACGAAAATGACCTAAATGTTCATCCAATGACACAAATGAACTTATTGGATGCACAAGATTGGTTAAAAACCCTAATTGGACAAGAATAAGCCTAGGGTGGACGAAAATGACCTAAATGTTCATCCAATGACACAAATGAACTTATTAGATGCACAAGATTGCTTAAAAACCCTAATTGGACAAGAATAAGCCTAGGGAGGACGAAAATGACCTAAATGTTCATCCAATGACACAAATTAACTTATTGGATGCACAAGATTGGTTAGAAACCCTAATTGGACAAGAATAAGCCTTGGGAGGACGAAAATGACCTAAATGTTCATCCAATGACACAAATGAACTTATTGGATGCACAAGATTGGTTAAAAACCTTAATTGGACAAGAATAAGCCTAGGGAGGATGAAAATGACCTAAATGTTCATCCAATGACACAAAATAACTTATTGGATGCACAAGATTGCTTAAAAACCCTAATTGGACAAGAATAAGACTAGGGAGGACGAAAATGACCTAAATGTTCATCCAATGACACAAATACACCTATTGGATGCACAAGATTGGTTAAAAACCCTAATTGGACAAGAATAAGCCTAGGGAGGACGAAAATGACCTAAATGTTCATCCAATGACACAAACAAACCTATTGGATGCACAAGATTGGTTAGAAACCCTAATTGGACAAGAAAAAGCCTAGGGAGGATGAAAATAACATAAATGTTCATCAAATGACTAAACACACCTATTGGATGCACAAGATTGGTTAGAAACCCTAATTGGACAAGAATAAGCCTAGGGAGGACGAAAATGACCTAAATGTTCATCCAATGACACAAACACACCTATTGGATGCACAAGATTGGTTAAAAACCCTAATTGGACAAGAATAAGCCTAGGGAGGACGAAAATGACCTAAATGTTCATCCAATGACACAAACACACCTATTGGATGCCCAGGATTGGTTAGAAACGATAATTGGACAAGTATAAGCCTAGGGAGGACGAAAATGACCTAAATGTTAATCCAATGACACAAATGAACTTATTGGATGCACAAGATTGGTTAAAAACCCTAATTGGACAAGAATAAGCCTAGGGAGGACGAAAATAACCTAAATGTTCATCAAATGACTAAACACACCTATTGGATGCACAAGATTCGTTAGAAACCCTAATTGGACAAGAATAAGCCTAGGGAGGACGAAAATGACCTAAATGTTCACCCAGTGACACAAATGAACTTATTGGATGCACTAGATTGGTTAAAAACCCTAATTGGACAAGAATAAGCCTAGGGAGGACGAAAATGACCTAAATGTTCATCCAATGACACAAACACACCTATTGGATGCACAAGATTGGTTAAAAACCCTAATTGGACAAGAATAAGCCTAGGGAGGGCGAAAATGACCTAAATGTTCATCCAATGACACAAATGAACTTATTGGATGCACAAGATTGCTTAAAAACCCTAATTGGACAAGAATAAGCCTAGGGAGGACGAAAATGACCTAAATGTTCTTCCAATGACACAAATACACCTATTGGATGCACAAGATTGGTTAGAAACCCTAATTGGACAAGAATAAGCCTAGGGAGGACGAAAATGACCTAAATGTTCATCCAATGACACAAATACACCTATTGGATGCACAAGATTGGTTAAAAACCCTAATTGCACAAGAATAAGCCTAGGGAGGACGAAAATGACCTAAATGTTCATCCAATGACACAAATGAACTTATTGGATGCACAAGATTGGTTAAAAATCCTAATTGGACAAGAATAAGCCTAGGGAGGACGAAAATGACCTAAATGTTCATCCAATGACACAAATGAACTTATTGAATGCACAAGATTGCTTAAAAACCCTATCTAGACAAGAATAAGCCTATGGAGGACGAAAATGACCTAAATGTTCATCCAATGACACAAATACACCTATTGGATGCACAAGATTGGTTAGAAACCCTAATTGGACAAGAATAAGCCTAGGGAGGACGAAAATGACCTAAATGTTCATCCAATGACACAAACACACCTAATGGATGCACAAGATTGGTTAAAAACCCTAATTGGACAAGAATAAGCCTAGGGAGGACGAAAATGACCTAAATGTTCATCCAATGACACAAATACACCTATTGGATGCACAAGATTGGTTAGAAACCCTAATTGGACAAGAATAAGCCTAGGGAGGACGAAAATGACCTAAATGTTCATCCAATGACACAAATACACCTATTGGATGCACAAGATTGATTAAAAACCCTAATTGGACAAGAATAAGCCTAGGGAGGACGAAAATGACCTAAATGTTCATCCAATGACACAAATGAACTTATTGGATGCACAAGATTGCTTAAAAACCCTAATTGGACAAGAATAAGCCTAGGGAGGACGAAAATGACCTAAATGTTCATCCAATGACACAAATACACCTATTGGATGCTCAAGATTGGTTAGAAACCCTAATTGGACAAGAATAAGCCTAGGGAGGACGAAAATGACCTAAATGTTCATCCAATGACACAAACACACCTATTGGATGCACAAGATTGGTTAAAAACCCTAATTGGACAAGAATAAGCCTAGGGAGGACGAAAATGACCTAAATGTTCATCCAATGACACAAATACACCTATTGGATGCACAAGATTGGTTAGAAACCCTAATTGGACAAGAATAAGCCTAGGGAGGACGTAAATGACCTAAATGTTCATCCAATAACACAAATGAACTTATTGGATGCACAAGATTGCTTAAAAACCCTAATTAGACAAGAATAAGCCTAGGGAGGACGAAAATGACCTAAATGTTCATCCAATGACACAAATGAACTTATTGGATGCACAAGATTGCTTAAAAACCCTAATTGGACAAGAATAAGCCTAGGGAGGACGAAAATGACCTAAATGTTCATCTAATGACACAAACACACCTATTGGATGCACAAGATTGGTTAGAAACCCTAATTGGACAAGAATAAGCCTAGGGAAGACGAAAATGACCTAAATGTTCATCCAATGACACAAACACACCTATTGAATGCACAAGATTGGTTACAAACCCTAATTGGACAAGAATAAGCCTAGGGTGGACGAAAATGACCTAAATGTTTATCCAATGACACAAATGAACTTATTGGATGCACAAGATTGGTTAAAAACCCTAATTGGACAAGAATAAGCCTAGGGAGGACGAAAATGACCTAAATGTTCATCCAATGACACAAATGAACTTATTGGATGCACAAGATTGGTTAAAAACCTAAATTGGACAAGAATAAGCCTAGGGATGATGAAAATGACCTAAATGTTCATCCAATGACACAAATTAACTTATTGGATGCACAAGATTGCTTAAAAACCCTAATTGGACAAGAATAAGACTAGGGAGGACAAAAATGACCTAAATGTTCATCCAATGACACAAATACACCTATTGGATGCACAAGATTGGTTAAAAACCCTAATTGGACAAGAATAAGCCTAGGGAGGACGAAAATGACCTAAATGTTCATCCAATGACACAAATGAACTTATTGGATGCACAAGATTGCTTAAAAACCCTAATTGGACAAGAATAAGCCTAGGGGGGACGAAAATGACCTAAATGTTCATCCAATGACACAAACACACCTATTGGATGCGCAAGACTGGTTAAAAACTCTAATAGGAGAAGAATAAGCCTAGGGAGGACGAAAATGACCTAAATGTTCATCCAATGACACAAATTAACTTATTGGATGCACAAGATTGGTTAAAAACCCTAATAAGACAAGAATATGCCTAGGGAGGACGAAAATGACCTAAATGTTCATCCAATGATACAAATTAACTTATTGGATGCACAAGATTGGTTAAAAACCCTAATAAGACTAGAATATGCCTAGGGAGGACGAAAATGACCTAAATGTCCATCCAATGACACAAATGAACTTATTGGATGCACAAGATTGCTTAAAAACCCTAATTAGACAAGAATAAGCCTAGGGAGCACGAAAATGACCTAAATGTTCATCCAATGACACAAATACACCTATTGGATACACAAGATTCGTTAGAAACCCTAATTGGACAAGAATAAGCCTAGGGAGGACGAAACTGACCTAAATGTTCATCCAATGACACAAACACACCTATTGGATGCACAAGATTGGTTAAAAACCCTAATTGGACAAGAATAAGCCTAGGGAGGACGAAAATGACCTAAATGTTCATCCAATAACACAAATGAACTTATTGGATGCACATGATTGGTTAAAAACCCTAATTGGACAAGAATAAGCCTAGGGAGGACGAAAATGACCTAAATGTTCGTCGAATGACACAAATGAACTTATTGGATGCACAAGATTGGTTAAAAACCCTAATTGGACAAGAATAAGCCTAGGGAGGACGAAAATGACCTAAATGTTCATCCAATGACACAAATGAACTTATTGGATGCACAAGATTGGTTAAAAACCCAAATTGGACAAGAATAAGCCTAGGGAGGGCGAAAATGACCTAAATGTTCGTCCAATGACAGAAACACACCTATTGGATGCACAAGATTGCATAAAAATCCTAATAGGACAAGAATAAGACTAGGGAGGACGAAAATGACCTAAATGTTCATCCAATGACACAAACACACATATTGGATGCACAAGATTGCTTGAAATGCTAATTGGACAAGAATAAGACTAGGGAGGACGAAAATGACCTAAATGTGCATCCAATGACACAAATGAACTTATTGGATGCACAAGATTGGTTAAAAACCCTAATTGGACAAGAATAAGCCTAGGGAGGACGAAAATGACCTAAATGTTCATCCAATGACACAAATGAACTTATTGGATGCACAAGATTGCTTAAAAACCCTAATTGGACAAGAATAAGCCTAGGGAGGACGAAAATGACCTAAATGTTCATCCAATGACACAAATACACCTATTGGATGCACAAGATTGGTTAAAAACCCTAATCGGACAAGAATAAGCCTAGGGAGGACGAAAATGACCTAAATGTTCATCCAATGACACAAATGAACTTATTGGATGCACAAGATTGCTTAAAAACCCTAATTGGACAAGAATAAGCCTAGGGAGGACGAAAATGACCTAAATGTTCATCCAATGACACAAACACACCTATTGGAAGCACAAGATAGGTTAGAAACCCTAATTGAACAAGAATAAGCCTAGGGAGGACGAAAATGACCTAAATGTTCATCCAATGACACAAATGAACTTATTGGATGCACAAGATTGCTTAAAAACCCTAATTGGACAAGAATAAGTCTTGGGAGGACGAAAATGACCTAAATGTTCATCCAATGACACAAATGAACTTATTGGATGCACAAGATTGGTTAAAAACCCTAATTGGACAAGAATAAGCCTAGGGAGGACGAAAATGACCTAAATGTTCATCCAATGACACAAACACACCTATTGGATGCACAAGATTGGTTAAAAACCCTAATTGGACAAGAATAAGCCTAGGGAGGACGAAAATGACCTAAATGTTCATCCAATGACACAAATACACCTATTGGATGCAAAAGATTGGTTAGAAACCCTAATTGGCCAAGAATAAGCCTAGGGAGGACGAAAATGACCTAAATGTTCATCCAATGACACAAACACACCTATTGGATGCACAAGATTGGTTAAAAACCCTAATTGGACAAGAATAAGCCTAGGGAGGACGAAAATGACCTAAATGTTCATCCAATGACACAAATACACCTATAGGATGCACAAGATTCGTTAGAAACCCTAATTGGACAAGAATAAGCCTAGGGAGGACGAAACTGACCTAAATGTTCATCCAATGACACAAACACACCTATTGGATGCACAAGATTGGTTAAAAACCCTAATTGGACAAGAATAAGCCTAGGGAGGACGAAAATGACCTAAATGTTCATCCAATAACACAAATGAACTTATTGGATGCACAAGATTGCTTAAAAACCCTAATTAGATAAGAATAAGCCTAGGGAGGACGAAAATGACCTAAATGTTCATCCAATGACACAAATACACCTATTGGATGCACAAGATTGGTTAGAAACCCTAATTGGACAAGAATAAGCCTAGGGAGGACGAAAATGACCTATATGTTCATCGAATGACACAAACACACCTATTGGATGCACAAGATTGGTTAAAAACCCTAATTAGACAAGAATAAGCCTTGGGAGAACGAAAATGACCTAAATGTTCATCCAATCACACAAATGAACTTATTGGATGCACAAGACTGGTTAAAAACCCTAATTGGTCAAGAATAAGCCTAGGGTGGACGAAAATGACCTAAATGTTAATCCAATGACACAAACACACCTATTGGATGCACAAGATTGGTTAAAAACCCTAATTGGACAAGAATAAGCCTAGGGAGGACGAAAATGACCTAAATGTTCATCCAATGACACAAATGAACTTACTGGATGCACAAGATTGCTTAAAAACCCTAATTAGACAAGAATAAGCCTAGGGAGGACGAAAATGACCTAAATGTTCATCCAATGACACAAATACACCTATTGGATGCACAAGATTGGTTAGAAACCCTAATTGGACAAGAATAAGCCTAGGGAGGACCGAAATGACCTAAATGTTCATCCAATGACACAAATACACCTATTGGATGCACAAGATTGGTTAAAAACCCTAATTGGACAACAATATGCCTTGGGAGGACGAAAATGACCTAAATGTTCATCCAATGACACAAATGAACTTATTGGATGCACAAGATTTCTTAAAAACCCTAATTGGACAAGAATAAGCCTAGCGAGGACGAAAATGACCTAAATGTTCATCCAATGACACAAATACACCTATTGGATGCACAAGATTCGTTAGAAACCCTACTTGGACAAGAATAAGCCTAGGGAGGACGAAACTGACCTAAATGTTCATCCAATGACACAAACACACCTATTGGATGCACAAGATTGGTTAAAAACCCTAATTGGACAAGAATAAGCCTAGGGAGGACAAAAATGACCTAAATGTTCATCCAATGACACAAATGAACTTATTGGATGCACAAGATTGGTTAAAAACCCTAATTGGACAAGAATAAGCCTAGAGAGGACGAAAATGACCTAAATGTTCATCCAATGACACAAATGAACTTATTGGATGCACAAGATTGCTTAAAAACCCTAATTGGACAACAATAAGCCTAGTGAGGACGAAAATGACCTAAATGTTCATCCAATGACACAAATATACCTATTGGATGCACAAGATTGGTTAAAAACCCTAATTGGACAAGAATAAGCCTAGGGAGGACAAAAATGACCTAAATGTTCATCCAATGACACAAATGAACTTATTGGATGCACAAGATTGCTTAAAAACCCTAATTGGACAAGAATAAGCCTAGGGAGGACGAAAATGACCTAAATGTTCATCCAATGACACAAATACACCTATTAGATGCACAAGATTGGTTAGAAACCCTAATTGGACAAGAATAAGCCTAGGGAGGACGAAAATGACCTAAATGTTCATCCAATGACACAAACACACCTATTGGATGCACAAGATTGGTTAAAAACCCTAATTGGACAAGAATAAGCCTAGGGAGGACGAAAATGACCTAAATGTTCATCCAATGACACAAACACACCTATTGGATGCCCAGGATTGGTTAGAAACGATAATTGGACAAGTATAAGCCTAGGGAGGACGAAAATGACCTAAATGTTAATCCAATGACACAAATGAACTTATTGGATGCACAAGATTGGTTAAAAACCCTAATTGGACAAGAATAAGCCTAGGGAGGACGAAAATAACCTAAATGTTCATCAAATGACTAAACACACCTATTGGATGCACAAGATTGGACAAGAATAAGCCTAGGGAGGACGAAAATGACCTAAATGTTCATCCAATGACACAAACACACCTATTGGATGCACAAGATTGGTTAAAAACCCTAATTGGACAAGAATAAGCCTAGGGAGGACGAAAATGACCTAAATGTTCATCCAATGACACAAACACACCTATTGGATGCACAAGATTGGTTAAAAACCCTAATTGGACAAGAATAAGCCTAGGGAGGACGAAAATGACGTAAATGTTCATCCAATGACACAAATGAACTTATTGGATGCACAAGATTGCTTAAAAACCCTAATTGGACAAGAATAAGCCTAGGGAGGACGAAAATTACCTAAATGTTCATCCAATGACACAAATACACCTATTGGATGCAAAAGATTGGTTAGAAACCCTAATTTTACAAGAATAAGCCTAGGGAGGACGAAAATGACCTAAATGTTCATCCAATTACACAAACACACCTATTGGATGCACAAGATTGGTTAAAAACCCTAATTGGACAAGAATAAGCCTAGGGAGGACGAAAATGACCTAAATGTTCATCCAATGACACAAATGAACTTATTGGATGCACAAGATTGGTTAAAAACCCTAATTAAACAAGAATAAGCCTAGGGAGGACGAAAATGGCCTAAATGTTCATCCAATGACACAAACATACCTATTGGATGCACAAGATTGGTTAGAAACCCTAATTGGACAAGAATAAGCCTAGGGAGGACGAAAATGACCTAAATGTTAATCCAATGACACAAATGAACTTATTGGATGCACAAGATTGGTTAAAAACCCTAATTGGACAAGAATAAGCCTAGGGAGGACGAAAATGACCTAAATGTTAAACCAATGACACAAAGGAACTTATTGGATGCACAAGATTGGTTAAAAACCCTAATTGGACAAGAATAAGCCTAGGGAGGACGAAAATGACCTAAATGTTCATCCAATGACACAAACACACCTATTGGATGCACAAGATTGGTTAAAAACCCTAATTGGACAAGAATAAGCCTAGGGAGGACGAAAATGACCTAAATGTTCATCCAATGTCACAAATGAACTTATTGGATGCACAAGATTGGTTAGAAACCCTAATTGGACAAGAATACGCCTATGGAGAACGAAAATGACCTAAATGTTCATCCAATGACACAAATGAACTTATTGGATGCACAAGATTGGTTAAAAACCCTAATTGGACAAGAATAAGCCTAGGGAGGACGAAAATGACCTAAATGTTCATCCAATGACACAAATGAACTTATTGGATGCACAAGATTGCTTAAATACCCTAATTGGACAAGAATAAGCCTAGGGAGAACGAAAATGACCTAAATGTTCATCCAATGACACAAATACACCTATTGGATGCACAAGATTGGTTAAAAACCCTAATTGGACAAGAATATGCCTAGGAAGGACGAAAATGACCTAAATGTTCATCCAATGACACAAATGAACTTATTGGATGCACAAGATTGCTTAAAAACCCTAATTGGACAAGAATAAGCCTAGGGAGGACGAAAATGACCTAAATGTCCATCCAATGACACAAATACACCTATTGGATGCACAAGATTCGTTAGAAACCCTAATTGGACAAGAATAAGCCTAGGGAGGACGAAACTGACCTAAATGTGCATCCAATGACACAAACACACCTATTGGATGCACAAGATTGGTTAAAAACGCTAATTGGACAAGAATAAGCCTAGGGAGGACGAAAATGACCTAAATGTTCATCCAATGACACAAATGAACTTATTGGATGCACAAGATTGGTTAAAAACCCTAATTGGACAAGAATAAGCCTAGGGAGGACGAAAATGACCTAAATGTTCATCCAATGACACAAATGAACTTATTGGATGCACAAGATTGCTTAAAAACCCTAATTGGACAAGAATAAGCCTAGGGAGGACGAAAATGACCTAAATGTCCGTCCAATGACACAAATACACCTATTGGATGCACAAGATTCGTAAGAAACCCTAATTGGACAAGAATAAGCCTAGGGAGGACGAAAATGACCTAAATGTTCATCCAATGACACAAATACACCTATTGGATGCACAAGATTGGTTAGAAACCCTAATTGGACAAGAATAAGCCTAGGGAGGACGAAAATGACCTAAATGTTCATCCAATGACACAAACACACCTATTGGATGCACAAGATTGGTTAAAAACCCTAATTGGACAAGAATAAGCCTAGGGAGGACGAAAATGACCTAAATGTTCATCCAATGACACAAATGAACTTATTGGATGCACAAGATTGCTTAGAAACCGTAATTGGACAAGAATAAGCCTAGGGAGGACGAAAATGACCAAAATGTTCATCCAATGACACAAATGAACTTATTGGATGCACAAGATTGCTTATAAACCCTAATTGGACAAGAATAAGCCTAGGGAGGACGAAAATGACCTAAATGTTCATCCAATGACACAAATGAACTTATTGGATGCACAAGATTGCTTAAAAACCCTAATTGGACAAGAATAAGCCTAGGGAGGACGAAAATAACCTAAATGTTCATCCAATGACACAAATACACCTATTGGATGCAAAAGATTGGTCAGAAACCCTAAATTGACAAGAATAAGCCTAGGGAGGACGAAAATGACCTAAATGTTCATCCAATGACACAAACACACCTATTGGATGCACAAGATTGGTTAAAAACCCTAATTGGACAACAATAAGCCTTGGGAGGACGAAAATGACCTAAATGTTTATCCAATGACACAAAAGAACTTATTGGATGCACAAGATTGGTTAAAAACCCTAATTGGACAAGAATAAGCATAGGGTGGACGAAAATGACCTAAATGTTTATCCAATGACACAAATGAACTTATTGGATGCACAAGATTGGTTAAAAACCCTAATTGGACAAGAATAAGCCTAGGGAGGACGAAAATGACCTAAATGTTCATCCAATGACACAAACACACCTATTGGACGCACAAGATTGGTTAATAACCCTAATTGGACAAGAATAAGCCTAGGGAGGACGAAAATGACCTAAATGTTCATCCAATGACACAAATGAACTTATTGGATGCACAAGATTGCTTAAAAACCCTAATTGGACAAGAATAAGCCTAGGGAGGACGAAAATGACCTAAATGTTCATCCAATGACACAAATACATCTATTGGATACACAAGATTGGTTAGAAACCCTAATTGGACAAGAATAAGCCTAGGGAGGACGAAAATGACCTAAATGTTCATCCAATAACACAAACACACCTATCGGATGCACAAGATTGGTTAAAAACCCTAATTGTACAAGAATAAGCCTACGGAGGACGAAAATGACCTAAATGTTCATCCAATGACACAAATGAACTTATTGGATGCACAAGATTGGTTAAAAACCCTAATTGGACAAGAATAAGCCTAGGGAGGACGAAAATGACCTAAATGTTCATCCAATGACACAAATGAACTTATTGGATGCACAAGATTGGTTAAAAACCCTAATTGGACAAGAATAAGCCTAGGGAGGACGAAAATGACCTAAATGTTCATCCAATGACACAAATGAACTTATTGGATGCACAAGATTGGTTAAAAACCCTAATTGGACACGAATAAGCCTAGGGAGGACGAAAATGACCCAAATGTTCGTCCAATGACACAAACACACCTATTGGATGCACAAGATTGCATAAAAACCCTAATTGGACAAGAATAAGACTAGGGAGGACGAAAATGACCTAAATGTTCCTCCAATGACACAAACACACCTATTGGATGCACAAGATTGCACAAAATCCCTAATTGGACAAGAATAAGACTAGGGAGGACGAAAATGACCTAAATGTTCATCCAATGACACAAATGAACTTATTGGATGCACAAGATTGGTTAAAAACCCTAATTGGACAAGAATAAGCCTAGGGAGGACGAAAATGACCTAAATGTTCATCCAATGACACAAATGAACTTATTGGATGCACAATATTGGTTAAAAACCCTAATTGGACAAGAATAAGCCTAGGGAGGACGAAAATGACCAAAATGGTCATCCAATGACACAAATGAACTTATTGGATGCACAAGATTGGTTAAAAACCCTAATTGGACAAGAATAAGGTTAGGGAGAACGAAAATGACCTAAATGTTCGTCCAATGACACAAACACACCTATTGGATGCACAAGATTGCATAAAATCCCTAATTGGACAAGAATAAGACTAGGGAGGACGAAAATGACCTAAATGTTCCTCCAATGACACAAACACACCTATTGGATGCACAAGATTGCATAAAAACCCTAATTGGACAAGAATAAGACTAGGGAGGACGAAAATGACCTAAATGTTCATCCAATGACACAAATGAACTTATTGGATGCACAAGATTGGTTAAAAACCCTAATTGGACAAGAATAAGCCTAGGGAGGACGAAAATGACCTAAATGTTCATCCAATGACACAAATGAACTTATTGGATGCACAAGATTGGTTAAAAACCCTAATTGCACAAGAATAAGCCTAGGGAGGACAAAAATGACCAAAATGTTCATCCAATGACACAAATGAACTTATTGGATGCACAAGATTGGTTAAAAACCCTAATTGGACAAGAATAAGGTTAGGGAGGACGAAAATGACCTAAATGTTCGTCCAATGACACAAACACACCTATTGGATGCACAAGATTGCATAAAAACCCTAATTGGACAAGAATAAGACTAGGGAGGACGAAAATGACCTAAATGTTTCTCCAATGACACAAACACACCTATTGGATACACAAGATTGCATAAAAACCCTAATTGGACAAGAATAAGCCTAGGGAGGACGAAAATGACCTAAATGTTCATCCAATGACACAAATGAACTTATTGGATGCACAAGATTGGTTAAAAACCCTAATTGGACAAGAATAAGCCTAGGGAGGACGAAAATGACCTAAATGTTCATCCAATGACACAAATGAACTTATTGGATGCACAAGATTGGTTAAAAACCCTAATTGGACAAGAATAAGCGTAGGGAGTACGAAAATGACCTAAATGTTCGTCCAATAACACAAATGAACTTATTGGATCCACAAGATTGCATAAAAACCCTAATTAGACAAGAATAAGACTAGGGAGGACGAAAATGACCTAAATGTTCCTCCAATGACACAAACACACCTATTGGATGCACAAGATTGCATAAAAACCCTAATTCGACAAGAATAAGACTAGGGAGGACGAAAATGACCTAAATGTTCATCCAATAACACAAATGAACTTATTGGATCCACAAGATTGGTTAAAAACCCTAATTGGACAAGAATAAGCATAGGGAGGACGAAAATGACCTAAACGTTCATCCAATGACACAAACCCACATATTGGATGCACAAGATTGCTTAAAACCCTAATTGGACAAGAATAAGACTAGGGAGGACGAAAATGACCTAAATGTTCATCCAATGACACAAATGAACTTATAGGATGCACAAGATTGGTTAAAAACCCTAATTGGACAAGAATAAGCCTAGGGAGGACGAAAATGACCTAAATGTTCATCCAATGACACAAACACACCTATTGGATGCACAAGATTGGTTAAAAACCCTAATTGGACAAGAATAAGCCTAGGGTGGACGAAAATGACCTAAATGTTCATCCAATGACACAAATGAACTTATTGGACGCACAAGATTGGTTAAAAACCCTAATTGGACAAGAATAAGCCTAGGGAGGACGAAAATGACCTAAATGTTCATCCAATGACACAACTGAACTTATTGGATGCACAAGATTGCTTTAAAACCCTAATTGGACAAGAATAAGACTAGGGAGGACGAAAATGACCTAAATGTTCATCAAATGACACAAATACACCTATTGGATGCACAAGATTGGTTAGAAACCCTAATTGGACAAGAATAAGCCTAGGGAGGACGAAAATGACCTAAATGTTCATCCAATGACACAAACACACCTATTGGATGCACAAGATTGGTTAAAAACCCTAATTGGACAAGAATAAGCCTAGGGTGGACGAAAATGACCTAAATGTTTATCCAATGACACAAATGAACTTATTGGATGCACAAGATTGGTTAAAAACCCTAATTGGAAGAGAATAAGCCTAGGGAGGACGAAAATGACCTAAATGTTCATCCAATGACACAAACACACCTATTGGATGCACAAGATTGGTTAAAAACCCTAATTGGACAAGAATAAGCCTAGGGAGGACGAAAATGACCTAAATGTTCATCCAATGACACAAATACACCTATTGGATGCACAAGATTGGTTAAAAACCCTAATTGGAGAACAATATGCCTAGGGAGGACGAAAATGACCTAAATGTTCATCCAATGAAACAAATGAACTTATTGGATGCACAAGATTGCTTAAAAACCCTAATTGGACAAGAATAAGCCTAGGGAGGACGAAAATGACCTAAATGTTCATCCAATGACACAAATACACCTATTGGATGCACAAGATTCGTTAGAAACCCTAATTGGACAAGAATAAGCCTAGGAGGACGAAACTGACCTAAATGTTCATCCAATGACACAAACACACCTATTGGATGCACAAGATTGGTTAAAAACCCTAATTGGACAAGAATAAGCCTAGTAAGGACGAAAATGACCTAAATGTTCATCCAATGACACAAATGAACTTATTGGATGCACAAGATTGGTTAAAAACCCTAATTGGACAAGAATAAGCCTAGGGAGGACGAAAATGACCTAAATGTTCATCCAATGACACAAATGAACTTATTGGATGCACAAGATGGGTTGAAAACCCTAATTGGACAAGAATAAGCCTAGGGAGGACGAAAATGACCTAAATGTTCATCCAATGACACAAATGAACTTATTGGATGCACAAGATTGGTTAAAAACCCTAATTGGACAAGAATAAGCCTAGGGAGGACGAAAATGACCTAAATGTTCATCCAATGACACAACACATCTATTGGATGCACAAGATTGCATAAAAACCCTAATTGGACAAGAATAAGACTAGGGAGGACGAAAATGACCTAAATGTTCATCCAATGACACAAATGAACTTATTGGATGCACAAGATTGGTTAAAAACCCTAATTGTACAAGAATAAGCCTAGGGAGGACGAAAATGACCTAAATGTTCATCCAATGACACAAATGAACTTATTGGATGCACAAGGTTGGTTAAAAACCCTAATTGGACAAGAATAAGCCTAGGGAGTTCGAAAATGATCTAAATGTTCGTTTAATGAGACAAACACACCTATTGGATGCACAAGATTGCATAAAAACCCTAATTGGACAAGAATAAGACTAGGGAGGACGAAAATGACCTAAATGTTCCACCAATGACACAAACACACCTATTGGATGCACAAAATTGCATAAAAACCCTAATTGGACAAGAATAAGCCTAGGGAGGACGAAAATGACCTAAATGTTCATCCAATGACACAAATGAACTTATTGGAAGCACAGGATTGGTTAAAAACCCTAATTGGACAAGAATAAGCATAGGTAGGGCGAAAATGACCTAAATGTTCATCCAATGACACAAATGAACTTATTGGATGCACAAGATTGGTTAAAAACCCTAATTGGACAAGAATAAGCCTAGGGAGGACGAAAATGACCTAAATGTTCATCCAATGACACAAATGAACTTATTGGATGCACAAGGTTGGTTAAAAACCCTAATTGGACAAGAATAAGCCTAGGGAGTTCGAAAATGATCTAAATGTTCGTTTAATGAGACAAACACACCTATTGGATGCACAATATTGCATAAAAACCCTAATTGGACAAGAATAAGACTAGGGAGGACGAAAATGTCCTAAATGTTCCACCAATGACACAAACACACCTATTGGATGCACAAAATTGCATAAAAACCCTAATTGGACAAGAATAAGACTAGGGAGGACGAAAATGACCTAAATGTTCATCCAATGACACAAATGAACTTATTGGAAGCACAGGATTGGTTAAAAACCCTAATTGGACAAGAATAAGCATAGGTAGGGCGAAAATGACCTAAATGTTCATCCAATGACACAAATGAACTTATTGGATGCACAAGATTGGTTAAAAACCCTAATTGGACAAGAATAAGCCTAGGGAGGACGAAAATGACCTAAATGTTCATCCAATGACACAAATGAACTTATTGGATGCACAAGGTTGGTTAAAAACCCTAATTGGACAAGAATAAGCCTAGGGAGTTCGAAAATGATCTAAATGTTCGTTTAATGAGACAAACACACCTATTGGATGCACAATATTGCATAAAAACCCTAAATGGACAAGAATAAGACTAGGGAGGACGAAACTGTCCTAAATGTTCCACCAATGACACAAACACACCTATTGGATGCACAAAATTGCATAAAAACCCTAATTGGACAAGAATAAGACTAGGGAGGACGAAAATGACCTAAATGTTCATCCAATGACACAAATGAACTTATTGGAAGCACAGGATTGGTTAAAAACCCTAATTGGACAAGAATAAGCATAGGTAGGGCGAAAATGACCTAAATGTTCATCCAATGACACAAATGAACTTATTGGATGCACAAGATTGGTTAAAAACCCTAATTGGACAAGAATAAGCCTAGGGAGGACGAAAATGACCTAAATGTTCATCCAATGACACAAATGAACTTATTGGATGCACAAGATTTGTTAAAAACCCTAATTGGACAAGAATAAGCCTAGGGAGGACGAAAATGACCTAAATGTTCGTCCAATGACACAAACACACCTATTGGATGCACAGGATTGCATAAAAACCCTAATTGGACAAGAATAAGCCTATGGAGGACGAAAATGACCTAAATGTTCGTCCAATGACACAAACACACCTATTGGATGCACAAGATTGCATAAAAACCCCCAATTGGACAAGAATAAGCCTAGGGAGGACGAAAATGACCTAAATGTTCATCCAATGACACAAATGAACTTATTGGATGCACAAGATTGGTTAAAAACCCTAATTGGACAAGAATAAGCCTAGGGAGGACGAAAATGACCTAAATGTTCATCCAATGACACAAATGAACTTATTGGATGCACAAGATTGGTTAAAAACCCTAATTGGACAACAATATGCCAAGGGAGGACGAAAATGACCTAAATGTTCATCCAATGACACAAAAGAACTTATTGGATGCACAAGATTTCTTAAAAACCCTAATTGGACAAGAATAAGCCTAGCGAGGACGAAAATGACCTAAATGTTCATCCAATGACACAAATACACCTATTGGATGCACAAGATTCGTTAGAAACCCTAATTGGACAAGAATAAGCCTAGGAGGACGAAACTGACCTAAATGTTCATCCAATGACACAAACACACCTATTGGATGCACAAGATTGGTTAAAAACCCTAATTGGACAAGAATAAGCCTAGGGAGGACAAAAATGACCTAAATGTTCATCCAATGACACAAATGAACTTATTGGATGCACAAGATTGGTTAAAAACCCTAATTGGACAAGAATAAGCCTAGAGAGGACGAAAATGACCTAAATGTTCATCCAATGACACAAATGAACATATTGGATGCACAAGATTGCTTAAAAACCCTAATTGGACAAGAATAAGCCTAGGGAGGACGAAAATGACCTAAATGTTCATCCAATGACACAAATATACCTATTGGATGCACAAGATTGGTTAAAAACCCTAATTGGACAAGAATAAGCCTAGGGAGGACAAAAATGGCCTAAATGTTCATCCAATGACACAAATGAACTTATTGGATGCACAAGATTGCTTAAAAACCCTAATTGGACAAGAACAAGCCTAGGGAGGACGAAAATGACCTAAATGTTCATCCAATGACACAAATACACCTATTAGATGCACAAGATTGGTTAGAAACCCTAATTGGACAAGAATAAGCCTAGGGAGGACGAAAATGACCTAAATGTTCATCCAATGACACAAACACACCTATTGGATGCACAAGATTGGTTA
>JBBPBR010000531.1:0-24398 GCA_037974775.1 Cicer pinnatifidum | reverse complement strand
GGACGAAAATGACCTAAATGTTCATCCAATGACACAAACACACCTATTGGATGCGCAAGACTGGTTAAAAACTCTAATAGGAGAAGAATAAGCCTAGGGAGGACGAAAATGACCTAAATGTTCATCCAATGACACAAATTAACTTATTGGATGCACAAGATTGGTTAAAAACCCTAATAAGACAAGAATATGCCTAGGGATGACGAAAATGACCTAAATGTTCATCCAATGATACAAATTAACTTATTGGATGCACAAGATTGGTTAAAAACCCTAATAAGACTAGAATATGCCTAGGGAGGACGAAAATGACCTAAATGTCCATCCAATGACACAAATGAACTTATTGGATGCACAAGATTGCTTAAAAACCCTAATTAGACAAGAATAAGCCTAGGGAGCACGAAAATGACCTAAATGTTCGTCCAATGACACAAATACACCTATTGGATACACAAGATTCGTTAGAAACCCTAATTGGACAAGAATAAGCCTAGGGAGGACGAAACTGACCTAAATGTTCATCCAATGACACAAACACACCTATTGGATGCACAAGATTGGTTAAAAACCCTAATTGGACAAGAATAAGCCTAGGGAGGACGAAAATGACCTAAATGTTCATCCAATAACACAAATGAACTTATTGGATGCACAAGATTGCTTAAAAACCCTAATTAGACAAGAATAAGCCTAGGGAGGACGAAAATGACCTAAATGTTCATCCAATGACACAAACACACCTATTCGATGCACAAGATTGGTTAAAAACCCTAATTGGACAAGAATAAGCCTTGGGAGGACGAAAATGACCTAAATGTTCATCTAATGACACAAATGAACTTATTGGATGCACAAGATTGGTTAAAAACCCTAATTGGACAAGAATAAGCCTAGGGTGGACGAAAATGAGCTAAATGTTTATCCAATGACACAAATGAACTTATTGGATGCACAAGATTGGTTAAAAACCTTAATTGGACAAGAATAAGCCTAGGGAGGAGGAAAATGACCTAAATGTTCATCCAATGACACAAATGAACTTATTGGATGCACAAGATTGCTTAAAAACCCTAATTGGACAAGAATAAGCCTAGGGAGGACGAAAATGACCTAAATGTTCATCCAATGACACAAATACACCTATTGGATGCACAAGATTGGTTAAAAACCCTAATAGGACAAGAATAAGCCTAGGGAGGACGAAAATGACCTAAATGTTCATCCAATGACACAAATGAACTTATTGGATGCACAAGATTGCTTAAAAACCCTAATTGGACAAGAATAAGCCTAGGGAGGACGAAAATGACCTAAATGTTCATCCAATGACACAAATACACCTATTGGATGCACAAGATTGGTTAAAAACCCTAATTCGACAAGTATAAGCCTAGGGAGGACGAAAATGACCTAAATGTTCATCCAATGACACAAATGAACTTATTGGATGCACAAGATTGCTTAAAAACCCTAATTGGACAAGAATAAGCCTAGGGAGGACGAAAATGACCTAAATGTTCATCCAATGACACAAATGAACTTATTGGATGCACAAGATTGCTTAAAAACCCTAATTGGACAAGAATAAGCCTAGGGAGGACGAAAATGACCTAAATGTTCATCCAATGACATAAATACACCTATTGGATGCAAAAGATTGGTTAGAAACCCTAATTGGACAAGAATAAGCCTAGGGAGGACGAAAATGACCTAAATGTTCATCCAATGACACAAATGAACTTATTGGATGCACAAGATTGCTTAAAAACCCTAATTGGACAAGAATAAGCCTAGGGAGGACGAAAATGACCTAAATGTTCATCCAATAACACAAATGTACTTATCGGATGCACAACATTGGTTAAAAACCCTAATTGGACAAGAATAAGCCTAGGGAGGACGAAAATGACCTAAATGTTCATCCAATGACACAAATGAACTTATTGGATGCACAAGATTGCTTAAAAACCCTAATTGGACAAGAATAAGCCTAGGGAGGACGAAAATGACCTAAATGTTCATCCAATGACACAAACACACCTATTGGATGCACAAGATTGGTTAAAAACCCTAATTGGACAAGAATAAGCCTTGGGAGGACGAAAATGACCTAAATGTTCATCCAATGACACAAATGAACTTATTAGATGCACAAGATTGGTTAAAAACCTTAGTTGGACAAGAATAAGCCTAGGGAGGACGAAAATGACCTAAATGTTCATCCAATGACACAAATGAACTTATTGGATGCACAAGATTGCTTAAAAACCCTAATTGGACAAGAATAAGCCTAGGGAGGACGAAAATAACCTAAATGTTCATCCAATGACACAAATGAACTTATTGGACGCACAAGATTGCTTAAAAACCCTAATTAGACAAGAATAAGCATAGGGAGGACGAAAATGACCTAAATGTTCATCCAATGACACAAATGAACTTATTGGATGCACAAGATTGCTTAAAAACCCTAATTGGACAAGAATAAGCCTAGGGAGGACGAAAATGACCTAAATGTTCATCCAATGACAGAAATACACCTATTGGATGCACAAGATTGGTTAGAAACCCTAATTGGACAAGACTAAGCCTAGGGAGGACGAAAATGACCTAAATGTTCATCCAATGACACAAACACACCTATTGGATGCACAAGATTGGTTAAAAACCCTAATTGGTCAAGAATAAGCCTAGGGAGGACGAAAATGACCTAAATGTTCATCCAATGACACAAATGAACTTATTGGTTGCACAAGATTGGTTAAAAACCCTAATTGGACAAGAATAAGCCTAGGGAGGACGAAAATGACCTAAATGTTCATCCAATGACACAATTGAAATTATTGGATGCACAAGATTGGTTAAAAACCATAATTGGACAAGAATAAGCCTAGGAAGGACGAAAATGACCTAAATGTTCATCCAATGACACAAATGAACTTATTGGATGCACAAGATTGCTTAAAAACCCTAATTGGACAAGAATAAGCCTAGGGAGGACGAAAATGACCTAAATGTTCATCCAATGACACAAATGAACTTATTGGATGCACAAGATAGCTTAAAAACCCTAATTGGTCAAGAATAAGCCTAGGGAGGACGAAAATGACCTAAATGTTCATCCAATGACACAAACACACCTATTGGATGCACAAGATTGGTTAAAAACCCTAATTGGACAAGAATAAGCCTAGGGAGGACGAAAATGACCTAAATGTTCATCCAATGACACAAATGAACTTATTGGATGCACAAGATTGCTTAAAAACCCTAATTGGACAAGAATAAGCCTAGGGAGGACGAAAATGACCTTAATGTTCATCCAATGACACAAATGAACTTATTGGATGCACAAGATTGCTTAAAAACCCTAATTGGACAAGAATAAGCCTAGGGAGGACGAAAATGACCTAAATGTTCATCCAATGACACAAATACACCTATTGGAAGCACAAGATTGGTTAGAAACCCTAATTGGACAAGAATAAGCCTAGGGAGGACGAAAATGACCTAAATGTTCATCCAATAACACAAATGAACTTATTGGATGCACAAGATTGCTTAAAAACCCTAATTAGACAAGAATAAGCCAAGGGAGGACGAAAATGACCTAAATGTTCATCCAATGACACAAATGAACTTATTGGATGCACAAGATTGCTTAAAAACCCTAATTGGACAAGAATAAGCCTAGGGAGGACGAAAATGACCTAAATGTTCATCCAATGACACAAACACACCTATTGGATGCACAAGATTGGTTAAAAACCCTAATTGGACAAGAATAAGCCTAGGAGGGACGAAAATGACCTAAATGTTAATCCAATGACACAAATGAACTTATTGGATGCACAAGTTTGGTTAAAAACCCTAATTAGACAAGAATAAGCCTAGGGAGGACGAAAATGACCTTAAAGTTCATCCAATGACACAAACACACCTATTGGATGCACAAGATTGGTTAGAAACCCTAATTGGACAAGAATAAGCCTAGGGAGGACGAAAATGACCTAAATGTTCATCCAATGACACAAATGAACTTATTGGATGCACAAGATTGGTTAAAAACCCTAATTGGACAAGAATAAGCCTAGGGTGGACTAAAATGACCTAAATGTTTATCCAATGACACAAATGAACTTATTGGATGCACAAGATTGGTTAAAACCCCTAATTGGACAAGAATAAGCCTAGGGAGGACGAAAATGACCTAAATGTTTATCCAATGACACAAACACACCTATTGGATGCACAAGATAGGTTAGAAACCCTAATTGAACAAGAATAAGCCTAGGGAGGACGAAAATGACCTAAATGTTCATCAAATGACACAAATGAACTTATTGGATGCACAAGATTACTTAAAAACCCTAATTGGACACGAATAAGCCTAGGGAGGACGAAAATGACCTAAATGTTCATCCAATGACACAAATGAACTTATTGGATGCACAAGTTTGCTTAAAAACCCTAATTGGACAAGAATAAGCCTAGGGAAGACGAAAATGACCTAAATGTTCATCCAATGACACAAATTAACTTATTGGATCCACAAGATTGGTTAAAAACCCTAATTGGACAAGAATAAGCCTTGGGAGGACGAAAATGACCTAAATGTTCATCCAATGACACAAATGAACTTATTGGATGCACAAGATTGCTTAAAAACCCTAATTGGACAAGAATAAGCCTAGGGAGGACGAAAATGACCTAAATGTTCATCCAATGACACAAATGAACTTATTGGATGCACAAGATTGGTTAAAAACCCTAATTGGACAAGAATAAGCCTAGGGTGGACGAAAATGACCTAAATGTTCATCCAATTACAAAAATGAACTTATTGGATGCACAAGATTGCTTAAAAACCCTAATTGGACAAGAATAAGCATAGTGAGGACCAAAATGACCTAAATGTTCATCCACTGACACAAATGAACTTATTGGATCCACATGATTGGTTAAAAACCCTAATTGGAAAAGAATAAGCCTTGGGAGGACGAAAATGACCTAAATGTTCATCCAATGACACAAATGAACTTATTGGATGCACAAGATTGCTTAAAAACCCTAATTGGACAAGAATAAGCCTAGGGAGGACGAAAATGACCTAAATGTTCATCCAATGACACAAATGAACTTATTGGATGAACAAGATTGCTTAAAAACCCTAATTAGACAAGAATAAGCCTAGGGAGGACGAAAATGACCTAAATGTTCATCCAATGACACAAGTACACCTATTGGATGCACAAGATTGGTTAGAAACCCTAATTGGACAAGAATAAGCCTAGGGAGGACGAAACTGACCTAAATGTTCATCCAATGACACAAACACACCTATTGGATGCACAAGATTGATTAAAAACCCTAATTGGACAAGAATAAGCCTAGGGAGGACGAAAATGACCTAAATGTTCATCCAATAACACAAATGAACTTATTGGATGCACAAGATTGCTTAAAAACCCTAATTAGACAAGAATAAGCCTAGGGAAGACGAAAATGACCTAAATGTTCATCCAATGACACAAATACACCTATTGGATGCACAAGATTGGTTAGAAACCCTAATTGGACAAGAATAAGCCTAGGGAGGACGAAAATGACCTATATGTTCATCCAATGACACAAACACACCTATTGGATGCACAAGATTGGTTAAAAACCCTATTTAGACAAGAATAAGCCTTGGGAGGACGAAAATGACCTAATTGTTCATCCAATGACACAAAAGAAACTTACTGGATGCACAAGATTGGTTAAAAACCCTAATTGGACAAGAATAAGCCTAGGGAGGACGAAAATGACCTAAATGTTCATCCAATGACACAAATGAACTTATTGGATGCACAAGATTGGTTAAAAATCCTAATTGGACAAGAATAAGCCTAGGGAGGACGAAAATGACCTAAATGTTCATCCAATGACACAAATGAACTTATTGGATGCACAAGATTGGTTAGAAACCCTAATTGGACAAGAATAATTCTAGGGAGGACGAAAATGACCTAAATGTTCATCCAATGACACAAATGAACTTATTGGATCTACAAGATTGGTTAAAAATCCTAATTGGACAAGAATAAGCCTAGGGAGGACGAAAATGACCTAAATGTTCATCCAATGACACAAACACACCTATTGGATGCACAAGATTGGTTAAAAACCCTAATTGGACAAGAATAAGCCTAGGGAGGACGAAAATGACCTAAATGTTCATCCAATGACACAAATGAACTTATTGGATGCACAAGATTGCTTAAAAACCCTAATTTGACAAGAATAAGCCTAGGGAGGACGAAAATGACCTAAATATTCATCCAATGACACAAATACACCTATTGGATGCACAAGATTGGTTAAAAACCCTAATTGGACAAGAATAAGCCTAGGGAGGACGAAAATGACCTAAATGTTCATCCAATGACACAAATGAACTTATTGGATGCACAAGATTGCTTAAAAACCCTAATTGGAAAAGAATAAGCTTAGGGAGGACGAAAATGACCTAAATGTTCATCCAATGACACAAATACACCTATTGGATGCACAAGATTGGTTAGAAACCCTAATTGGACAAGAATAAGCCTAGGGAGGACGAAAATGACCTAAATGTTCATCCAATGACACAAACACACCTATTGGATGCACAAGATTGGTTAAAAACCCTAATTGGACAAGAATAAGCCTAGGGTGGACGAAAATGACCTAAATATTAATCCAATGACACAAATGAACTTATTGGATGCACAAGATTGGTTAAAAACCCTAATTGGACAAGAATAAGCCTAGGGTGGACGAAAATGACCTAAATGTTTATCCAATGGCACAAATGAACTTATTGGATGCAGAAGATTGGTTAAAAACCCTAATTGGACAAGAATAAGCCTAGGGAGGACGAAAATGACTTAAATGTTCAATCAATGACACAAACACACCTATTGGATGCACAAGATTGGTTAAAAACCCTAATTGGACAATAATAAGCCTTGGGAGGACGAAAATGACCTAAATGTTCATCCAATGACACAAATGAACTTATTGGATGCACAAGATTGCTTAAAAACCCTAATTGGACAAGAATAAGCCCAGGGAGGACGAAAATGACCTAAATGTTCATCCAATGACACAAATACACCTATTGGATGCACAAGATTGGTTAAAAACCCTAATTGGACAAGAATAAGCCTAGGGAGGACGAAAATGACCTAAATGTTCATCCAATGACACAAATGAACTTATTGGATGGACAAGATTGCTTAAAAACCCTAATTGGACAAGAATAAGCCTAGGGAGGACGAAAATGACCTAAATGTTCATCCAATGACACAAATACACCTATTGGATGCACAAGATTGGTTAGAAACCCTAATTGGACAAGAATAAGCCTAGGGAGGACGAAAATGACCTAAATGTTCATCCAATGACACAAACACACCTACTGGATGCACAAGATTGGTTAAAAACCCTAATTGGACAACAATAAACCTAGGGTGGACGAAAATGACCTAAATGTTTATCCAATGACACAAATGAACTTATTGGATGCACAAGATTGGTTAAAAACCCTAATTGGACAAGAATAAGCCTAGGGAGGACGAAAATGACCTAAATGTTCATCCAATGACACAAACACACCTATTGGATGCACAAGATTGGTTAAAAACCCTAATTGGACAAGAATAAGCCTAGGAAGGACGAAAATGACCTAAATGTTCATCCAATGACACAAATGAACTTATTGGATGCACAAGATTGGTTAAAAACCCTAATTGGACAAGAATAAGCCTATGGAAGACGAAAGTGACCTAAATGTTCATCCAATGACACAAATGAACTTATTGGATGCACAAGATTGCTTAAAAACCCTAATTGGACAAGAATTAGCCTAGGGAGGACGAAAATGACCTAAATGTCCATCCAATGACACAAATACACCTATTGGATGCACAAGATTGGTTAAAAACCATAATTGGACAAGAATATGCCTAGGGAGGACGAAAATGACCTATATGTTTATCCAATGACACAAATGAACTTATTGGATGCACAAGATTGCTTAAAAACCCTAATTGGACAAGAATAAGCCTACGGAGGACGAAAATGACCTAAATGTCCATCCAATGACACAAATACACTTATTGGATGCACAAGATTCGTTAGAAACCCTAATTGGACAAGAATAAGCCTAGGGAGGACGAAAATGACCTAAATGTTCATCCAATGACACAAACACACCTATTGGATGCACAAGATTGGTTAAAAACCCTAATTAGACAAGAATAAGCCTTGGGAGAACGAAAATGACCTAAATGTTCATCCAATGACACAAATGAACTTATTGGATGCACAAGACTGGTTAAAAACCCTAATTGGACAAGAATAAGCCTAGGGTGGACGAAAATGACCTAAATGTTCATCCAATGACACAAATGAACTTATTGGATGCACAAGATTGGTTAGAAACCCTAATTGGACAAGAATAAGCCTAGGGAGGACGAAAATGACCTAAATGTTCATCCAATGACACAAATGAACTTACTGGATGCACAAGATTGCTTAAAACCCTAATTAGACAAGAATAAGCCTAGGGAGGACGAAAATGACCTAAATGTTCATCGAATGACACAAACACACCTATTGGATGCACAAGATTGGTTAAAAACCCTAATTAGACAAGAATAAGCCTTGGGAGAACGAAAATGACCTAAATGTTCATCCAATGACACAAATGAACTTATTGGATGCACAAGACTGGTTAAAAACCCTAATTGGTCAAGAATAAGCCTAGGGTGGACGAAAATGACCTAAATGTTAATCCAATGACACAAACACACCTATTGGATGCACAAGATTGGTTAAAAACCCTAATTGGACAAGAATAAGCCTAGGGAGGACGAAAATGACCTAAATGTTCATCCAATGACACAAATGAACTTACTGGATGCACAAGATTGCTTAAAAACCCTAATTAGACAAGAATAAGCCTAGGGAGGACGAAAATGACCTAAATGTTCATCCAATGACACAAATACACCTATTGGATGCACAAGATTGGTTAGAAACCCTAATTGGACCAGAATAAGCCTAGGGAGGACGAAAATGACCTAAATGTTCATCCAATGACACAAACACACCTATCGGATGCACAAGATTGGTTAAAAACCCTAATTGGACAAGAATAAGCCTAGGGAGGACGAAAATGACCTAAATGTTCATCCAATGACACAAATGAACTTATTGGATGCACAAGATTGCTTAAAAACCCTAATTGGACAAGAATAAGCCTAGGGAGGACGAAAATGACCTAAATGTTCATCCAATGACACAAATACACCTATTGGATGCACATGATTGGTTAAAAACCCTAATTGGACAAGAATAAGCCTAGGCAGGACGAAAATGACCTAAATGTTCATCCAATGACAAAAATGAACTTATTGGATGCACAAGATTGGTTAAAAACCCTAATTGGACAAGAATAAGCCTAGGGAGGACGAAAATGACCTAAATGTTCATCCAATGACACAAATACACCTATTGGATGCACAAGATTGGTTAAAAACCCTAATTGGACAAGAATAAGCCTAGGGAGGACGAAAATGACCTAAATGTTCATCCAATGACACAAATGAACTTATTGGCTGCACAAGATTGGTTAAAAAACCTAATTGGACAAGAATAAGCCTAGGGAGGATGAAAATGACCTAAATGTTCATCCAATGACACAAACACACCTATTGGATGCACAAGATTGGTTAAAAACCCTAACTGGACAAGAATAAGCCTAGGGAGAACGAAAATGACTTAAATCTTAATCCAATGACTCAAATGAACTTATTGGATGCACAAGATTGCTTAAAACCCTAATTGGATAAGAATAAACCTTGGGAGGACGAAAATGACCTAAATGTTCATCAAATGACACAAACACACCTATTGGATGCACAAGATTGGCTTAAAACCCTAATTGGACAAGAATAAGCCTAGGTAGGACGAAAATGACCTAAATGTTCATCCAATGACACAAACACATCTATTGGATGCACAAGATTGGTTAAAAACCCTAATTGGACAAGAATAAGCCTAGGGAGGACGAAAATGACCTAAATGTTTATCCAATGACACAAATGAACTTATTGGATGTACAAGATTGGTTAGAAACCCTAATTGGACAAGAATAATTCTAGGGAGGACGAAAATGACCTAAATGTTCATCCAATGACACAAATGAACTTATTGGATGCACAAGATTGGTTAAAAATCCTAATTGGACAAGAATAAGCCTAGGGAGGACGAAAATGACCTAAATGTTCATCCAATGACACAAATGAACTTATTGCATGCACAAGATTGCTTAAAAACCCTAATTAGACAAGAATAAGCCTAGGGAGGACGAAAATGACCTAAATGTTCATCCAATGACACAAATACACCTATTGGATGCACAAGATTGGTTAGAAACCCTAATTGGACAAGAATAAGCCTAGGGAGGACGAAAATGACCTATATGTTCATCCAATGACACAAACACACCTATTGGATGAACAAGATTGGTTAAAAACCCTAATTAGACAAGAACAAGCCTTGGGAGGACGAAAATGACCTAAATGTTCAACCAATGACACAAATGAACTTATTGGATGCACAAGATTGGTTAAAAACCCTAATTGGACAAGAATAAGCCTAGGGAGGACGAAAATGACCTAAATGTTCATCCAATGACACAAATGAACTTATTGGATGCACAAGATTGCTTAAAAACCCTAATTGGACAAGAATAAGCCTAGGGAGGACGAAAATGACCTAAATGTTCATCCAATGACACAAATACACCTATTGGATGCACAAGATTGGTTAAAAACCCTAATTGGACCAGAATAAGCCTAGGGAGGACGAAAATGACCTAAATGTTCATCCAATGACACAAATACACCTATTGGATGCACAAGATTGGTTAAAAACCCTAATTGGACAAGAATAAGCCTAGGGAGGACGAAAATGACCTAAATGTTCATCCAATGACACAAATGAACTTATTGGATGCACAAGATTGCTTAAAAACCCTAATTAGACAAGACTAAGCCTAGGGAGGACGAAAATGACCTAAATGTTCATCCAATGACACAAACACAACTATTGGATGCACAAGATTGGTTAAAAACCCTAATTGGACAAGAATAAGCCTAGGGAGGACGAAAATGACCTAAATGTTCATCCAATGACACAAATGAACTTATTGGATGCACAAGATTGCTTAAAAACCCTAATTGGACAAGAATAAGCTTAGGGAGGACGAAAATGACCTAAATGTTCATCCAATGACACAAATACACGTATTGGATGCACAAGATTGGTTAGAAACCCTAATTGGACAAGAATAAGCCTAGGGAAGACGAAAATGACCTAAATGTTCATCCAATGACACAAACACACCTATTGGATGCACAAGATTGGTTAAAAACCCTAATTGGACAAGAATAAGCCTAGGGAGGACGAAAATGACCTATATGTTCATCGAATGACACAAACACACCTATTGGATGCACAAGATTTGTTAAAAACCCTAATTAGACAAGAATAAGCCTTGGGAGAACCAAAATGACCTAAATGTTCATCCAATGACACAAACACACCTATTGGATGCACTAGATTGGTTAAAAACCCTAATTGGACAAGAATAAGACTAGGGAGGACGAAAATGACCTAAATGTTCATCCAATTACACAAATGAACTTAAAGGATGCACAAGATTGCTTAAAAACCCTAATTGGACAAGAATAAGCCTAGGGAGGACGAAAATGACCTAAATGTTCATCCAATGACACAAATGAACTTACTGGATGCACAAGATTGCTTAAAAACCCTAATTAGACAAGAATAAGCCTAGGGAGGACGAAAATGACCTAAATGTTCATCCAATGACACAAATACACCTATTGGATGCACAAGATTCGTTAAAAACCCTAATTGGACAAGAATAAGCCTAGGGAGGACGAAACTGACCTAAATGTTCATCCAATGACACAAACACACTAATTGGATGCACAAGATTGGTTAAAAACCCTAATTGGACAAGAATAAGCCTAGGGAGCACGAAAATGACCTAAATGTTCATCCAATGACACAAACACACCTATTGGATGCACAAGATTGGTTAAAAACCCTAATTGGACAAGAATAAGCCTAGGAAGGACGAAAATGACCTAAATGTTCATCCAATGACACAAATGAACTTATTGGATGCACAAGATTGGTTAAAAACCCTAATTGGACAAGAATAAGATTAGGGAGGACGAAAATGACCTAAATGTTCATCCAATGACACAAATGAACTTATTGGATGCACAAGATTGCTTAAAAACCCTAATTGGACAAGAATAAGCCTAGGGAGGACGAAAATGACCTAAATGTTCAATAAATGACACAAACACACCTATTGGATGCACAAGATTGGTTAAAAACCCTAATTGGACAAGAATAAGCCTAGGGAGGACGAAAATGACCTAAATGTTCATCCAATGACACAAATGAACTTATTGGATGCACAAGATTGCTTAAAAACCCTAATTGGACAAGAATAAGCCTAGGGAGCCCGAAAATGACCTAATTGTTCATCCAATGACACAAATACACCTATTGGATGCAAAAGATTGGTTAGAAACCCTAATTTGACAAGCATAAGCCTAGGGAGGACGAAAATGACCTAAATGTTCATCCAATGACACAAACACACCTATTGGATGCACAAGATTGGTTAAAAACCCTAATTGGACAAGAATAAGCCTAGGGAGGACGAAAATGACCTAAATGTTCATCCAATGACACAAATGAACTTATTGGATGCACAAGATTGGTTAGAAACCCTAATTGGACAAGAATAAGCCTAGGGAGGACGAAAATGACCTAAATGTTCATCCAATGACACAAATGAACTTATTGGATGCACACGATTGGTTAAAAATCCTAATTGGACAAGAATAAGCCTAAGGAGGACGAAAATGACCTAAATGTTCATCCAATGACATAAATGAAATTATTGGATGCACAAGATTGCTTAAAACCCTAATTGGACAAGAATAAGCCTAGGGAGGACGAAAATGACCTAAATGTTCATCCAATGACACAAATGAACTTATTGGATGCACAAGATTTGTTAGAAACCCTAATTGAACAAGAATAAGCCTACGGAGGACGAAAATGACTTAAATCTTAATCCAATGACTCAAATGAACTTATTGGATGCACAAGATTGCTTAAAACCCTAATTGGACAAGAATAAGACTAAGGAGGACGAAAATGACCTAAATGTTCATCCAATGACACAAACACACCTATTGGATGCACAAGATTGGTTAAAAACCATAATTGGACAACAATAAGCCTTGGGAGGATGAAAATGACCTAAATGTTCATCTAATGACACAAACACACCTATTGGATGCACAAGATAGGTTAAAAACCCTAATTACACAAAACTAAGCCTAGTGAGGACGAAAATAACCTAAATGTTCATCCAATGACACAAATGAACTTATTGGATGCACAAGATTGCTTAAAACCCTAATTGGACAAGAATAAGACTAGGGAGGACGAAAATGACCTAAATGTTCATCCAATGACACAAACACACCTATTGGATGCACAAGATTGGTTAAAAACCCTAATTGGACAAGAATAAGCCTAGGGAGGACGAAAATGACCTAAATGTTCATCCAATGACACAAATGAACTTATTGGATGCACAAGATTGGTTAAAAACCATAATTGGACAAGAATAAGCCTTGGGAGGATGAAAATGACCTAAATGTTCATCCAATGACACAAATGAACTTATTGGATGCACAAGATTGGTTAAAAACCCTAATTGGACAAGAATAAGCCTAGGGAGAACGAAAATGACCTAAATGTTCATCCAATGACACAAACACACCTATTGGATGCACAAGATTGGTTAAAAACCCTAATTGGACAAGAATAAGCCTAGGGAGGACGAAAATGACCTAAATGTTCATCAAATGACTAAAGACACCTATTGGATGCACAAGATTGGTTAGAAACCCTAATTGGACAAGAATAAGCATAGGGAGGACGAAAATGACCTAAATGTTCACCCAATGACACAAATGAACTTATTGGATGCACAAGATTGGTTAAAAACCCTAATTGGACAAGAATAAGCCTAGGGAGGACGAAAATGACCTAAATGTTCATCCAATGACACAAACACACCTATTGGATGCACAAGATTGGTTAAACACCCTAATTGGACAAGAATAAGCATAGGGAGGACGAAAATGACCTAAATGTTCATCAAATGACACAAACACACCTATTGGATGCACCAGATTGGTTAGAATCCCTAATTGGAAAAGAATATGCCTTGGGAGGACGAAAATGACCTAAATGTTCATCCAATGACACAAATGAACTTATTGGATGCACAAGATTGGTTAAAAACCCTAATTGGACAAGAATAAGCCTAGGGAGGACGAAAATGACCTAAATGTTCATCCAATGACACAAACACACCTATTGGATGCACAAGATTGGTTAGAAACCCTAATTGGACAAGAATAAGCCTAGGAAGGACGAAAATGACCTAAATGTTAATCCAATGACACAAATGAACTTATTGGATGCACAAGATTGCTTAACACCCTAATTGGACAAGAATAAGACTAGGGAGGACGAAAATGACCTAAATGTTCATCCAATGACACAAATGAACTTATTGGATGCACAAGATTGCTTAAAACCCTAATTGGACAAGAATAAGACTAGGGTGGACGAAAATGACCTAAATGTTCATCCAATGACACAAATGAACTTATTGGATGCACAAGATTGGTTAAAAACCCTAATTGGACAAGAATAAGCCTAGGGAGGACGAAAATGACCTAAATGTTCATCCAATGACACAAACACACCTATTGGATGCACAAGATTGGTTAAAAACCCTAATTGGACAAGAATAAGCCTAGGGAGGACGAAAATGACCTAAATGTTCATCCAATGACACAAATGAACTTATTGGATGCAGAAGATTGGTTAAGAACCCTAATTGGACAAGAATAAGCCTAGGGAGGACGAAAATGACCTAAATGTTCATCCAATGACACAAACACACCTATTGGATGCACAAGATTGGTTAGAAACCCTAATTGGACAAGAAAAAGCCTAGGGAGGACGAAAATGACCTAAATGTTCATCCAATGACACAAATGAACTTATTGGATGCACTAGATTGCTTAAAAACCCTAATTGGACAAGAATAAGCCTAGGGGGGACGAAAATGACCTTAATGTTCATCCAATGACACAAATGAACTTATTGGATGCACAAGATTGCTTAAAACCCTAATTGGACAAGAATAAGACTAGGGAGGACGAAAATGACCTAAATGTTCATCCAATGACACAAACACACCTATTGGATGCACAAGATTGGTTAGAAACCCTGATTGGAAAAGAATAAGCTTAGGGAGGACGAAAATGACCTAAATGTTCATCCAATGACACAAATGAACTTATTGGATGCACAAGATTGGTTAAAAACCCTAATTGGACAAGAATAAGCCTAGGGAGGACGAAAATGACCTAAATGTTCATCCAATGACACAATTGAAATTATTGGATGCACAAGATTGGTTAAAAACCATAATTGGACAAGAATAAGCCTAGGAAGGACGAAAATGACCTAAATGTTCATCCAATGACACAAATGAACTTATTGGATGCACAAGATTGCTTAAAAACCCTAATTGGACAAGAATAAGCCTAGGGAGGACGAAAATGACCTAAATGTTCATCCAATGACACAAATGAACTTATTGGATGCACAAGATAGCTTAAAAACCCTAATTGGTCAAGAATAAGCCTAGGGAGGACGAAAATGACCTAAATGTTCATCCAATGACACAAACACACCTATTGGATGCACAAGATTGGTTAAAAACCCTAATTGGACAAGAATAAGCCTAGGGAGGACGAAAATGACCTAAATGTTCATCCAATGACACAAATGAACTTATTGGATGCACAAGATTGCTTAAAAACCCTAATTAGACAAGAATAAGCCTAGGGAGTACGAAAATGACCTAAATGTTCATCCAATGACATAAACACACCTATTGGATGCACAAGATAGGTTAAAAACCCTAATTGGACAAGAATATGCTTAGGGAGGACGAAAATGACCTAAATGTTCATCCAATGACACAAATACACCTATTGGATGCACAAGATTGGTTAGAAACCCTAATTGGACAAGAATAAGCCTAGGGAGGACGAAAATGACCTAAATGTTCAACCAATGACACAAATACACCTATTGGATGCACAAGATTCGTTAGAAACCCTAATTGGACAAGAATAAGCCTAGGGAGGACGAAAATGACCTAAATGTTCATCCAATGACACAAATACACCTATTGGATGCACAAGATTGGTTAGAAACCCTAATTGGACAAGAATAAGCCTAGGGAGGACGAAAATGACCTAAATGTTCATCCAATGACACAAACACACCTATTGGATGCACAAGATTGGTTAAAAACCCTAATTGGACAAGAATAAGCCTAGGGAGGACGAAAATGACCTAAATGTTCATCCAATGGCACAAATGAACTTACTGGATGCACAAGATTGCTTAAAAACCCTAATTAGACAAGAATAAGCCTAGGGAGGACGAAAATGACCTAAATGTTCATCCAATGACACAAATACACCTATTGGATGCACAAGATTGGTTAGAAACCCTAATTGGACAAGAATAAGCCTAGGGAGGACGAAACTGACGTAAATGTTCATCCAATGACACAAATACACTTATTGGATGCACAAGATTGGTTAAAAATCCTAATTGGACAAGAATAAGCCTAGGAAGGACGAAAATGACCTAAATGTTCATCCAATGACACAAATGAGCTTATTGGATGCACAAGATTGGTTAAAAACCCTAATTGGACAAGAATAAGCCTAGGGAGGACGAAAATGACCTAAATGTTCATCCAATGACACAAATGAACTTATTGGATGCACAAGATTGCTTAAAAACCCTAATTGGACAAGAATAAGCCTAGGGAGGACGAAAATAACCTAAATGTTCATCCAATGACACAAATACACCTATTGGATGCACAAGATTGGTTAAAAACCCTAATTGGACAAGAATATGCCTAGGGAGGACGAAAATGACCAAAATGTTCATCCAATGACACAAATGAACTTATTGGATGCACAAGATTGCTTAAAAACCCTAATTGGACAAGAATAAGCCTAGGGAGGACGAAAATGACCTAAATGTTCATCCAATGACACAAATACACGTATTGGATGCACAAGATTGGTTAAAAACCCTAATTGGACAAGAATAAGCCTAGGGAGGACGAAAATGACCTAAATGTTCATCCAATGACACAAATGAACTTATTGGATGCACAAGATTGCTTAAAAACCCTAATTGGACAAGAATAAGCCTAGGGAGGACGAAAATGACCTAAATGTTCATCCAATGACACAAATACAACTATTTGATGCACAAGATTGGTTAGAAACACTAATTGGACAAGAATAAGCCTAGGTAGGACGAAAATGACCTAAATGTTCATCCAATGACACAAACACACCTATTGGATGCACAAGATTGGTTAAAAACCCTAATTGGACAAGAATAAGCCTAGGGAGGACGAAAATGACCTAAATGTTCATCCAATGACACAAATGAACTTATTGGATGCACAAGATTGATTAGAAACCCTAATTGGACAAGAATAAGCCTAGGGAGGACGAAACTGACCTAAATGTTCATCCAATGACACAAACACACCTATTGGATGCACAAGATTGGTTAAAAACCCTAATTGGACAAGAATAAGCCTAGGGAGGACGAAAATGACCTAAATGGTCATCCAATGACACAAATACACCTATTGGATGCACAAGATTGGTTAAAAACCCTAATTGGACAAGAATAAGCCTAGGGAGGACGAAAATGACCTAAATGTTCATCCAATGACACAAATACACCGATTGGATGCACAAGATTGGTTAAAAACCCTAATTGGACAAGAATAAGCCTAGGGAGGACGAAAATGTCCTAAATGTTCATCCAATGACACAAATGAACTTATTGGATGCACAAGATTGGTTAAAAACCCTAATATGACAAGAATAAGCCTAGGGAGGACGAAAATGACCTAAATGTTCATCCAATGACACAAATGAACTTATTGGATGCACAAGATTGGTTAAAAACCCTAATTGGACAAGAATAAGCCTAGGGAGGACGAAACTGACCTAAATGTTCATCCAATGACACAAACACACCTATTGGATGCACAAGATTGGTTAAAAACCCTAATTAGACAAGAATAAGCCTTGGGAGAATGAAAATGACCTAAATGTTCATCCAATGACACAAATGAACTTATTGGATGCACAAGATAGGTTAAAAACCCTAATTGGACAAGAATAAGCCTAGGGTGGACGAAAATGACCTAAATGTTCATCCAATGACACAAACACACCTATTGGATGCACAAGATTGGTTAAAAACCCTAATTGGACAAGAATAAGCCTAGGGAGGACGAAAATGACCTAAATGTTCATCCAATGACACAAATGAACTTACTGGATGCACAAGATTGCGTAAAAACCCTAATTAGACAAGAATAAGCCTAGGGAGGACGAAAATGACCTAAATGTTCATCCAATGACACAAACACACCTATTGGATGCACAAGATTGGTTAAAAACCCTAATTGGACAAGAATAAGCCTAGGGAGGACGAAAATGACCTAAATGTTCATCCAATGACACAAATGAACTTATTGGATGCACAAGATTGCTTAAAAACCCTAATTGGACAAGAATAAGCCTAGGGAGGACGAAAATGACCTATATGTTCATCCAATGACACAAACACACCTATTGGATGAACAAGATTGGTTAAAAACCCTAATTAGACAAGAATAAGCCTAGGGAGGACGAAACTGACCTAAATGTTCATCCAATGACACAAACACACCTATTGGATGCACAAGATTGGTTAAAAACCCTAATTGGACAAGAATAAGCCTAGGGAGGACGAAAATGACCTAAATGTTTCATCCAATAACACAAATGAACTTATTGGATGCACAAAATTGCTTAAAAACCCTAATTAGACAAGAATAAGCCTAGGGAGGATGAAAATGACCTAAATGTTCATCCAATGACACAAATACACCTATTGGATGCACAAGATTGGTTAGAAACCCTACTTGGACAAGAATAAGCCTAGGGAGGACGAAAATGACCTAAATTTTCATCCAATGACACAAACACACCTATTGGATGCACAAGATTGGTTAAAAACCCTAATTGGACAAGAATAAGCCTAGGGATGACGAAAATGACCTAAATGTTAATCCAATGACACAAACACACCTATTGGATGCACAAGATTGGTTAAAAACCCTAATTGGACAAGAATAAGCCTAGGGAGGACGAAAATGACCTAAATGTTCATCCAATGACACAAACACACCTATTGGATGCACAAGATTGCTTAAAAACCCTAATTGGACAAGAATAAGCCTAGGGAGGACGAAAATGACCTAAATGTTCATCCAATGACACAAATGAACTTACTGGATGCACAAGATTGCTTAAAAACCCTAATTAGACAAGAATAATCCTAGGGAGGACGAAAATGACCTAAATGTTCATCCAATGACACAAATACACCTATTGGATGCACAAGATTGGTTAGAAACCCTAATTGGACAAGAATAAGCCTAGGGGGGACGAAAATGACCTAAATGTTCATCCAATGACACAAACACACCTATTGGATGCACAAGATTGGTTAAAAACCCTAATTGGTCAAGAATAAGCCTAGGGATGACGAAAATGACCTAAATGTTCATCCAATGACACAAATGAACTTATTGGATGCACAAGATTGGTTAGAAACCCTAATTGGACAAGAATAAGCCTAGGGAGGACGAAAATGACCTAAATGTTCATCCAATGACACAAATGAACTTATTGGATGCACAAGATTGGTTAAAAATCCTAATTGGACAAGAATAAGCTTAGGGAGGACGAAAATGACCTAAATGTTCATCCAATGACACAAATGAACTTATTGGATGCACAAGATTGGTTAGAAACCCTAATTGGACAAGAATAAGCCTAGGGAGGACGAAAATGACCTAAATGTTCATCCAATGACACAAATGAACTTATTGGATGCACAAGATTGGTTAAAAACCCTAATTGGACAAGAATAAGCCTAGGGAGGACGAAAATGACCTAAATGTTCATCCAATGACACAAATGAACTTATTGGATGCACAAGATTGCTTAAAAACCCTAATTGGACAAGAATAAGCTTAGGGAGGACGAAAATGACCTAAATGTTCATCCAATGACACAAATACACCTGTTGGATGCACAAGATTGGTTAGAAACCCTAATTGGACAAGAATAAGCCTAGGGAGGACGAAAATGACCTAAATGTTCATCCAATGACACAAATACACCTATTGGATGCACAAGATTCGTTAGAAACCCTAATTGGACAAGAATAAGCCTAGGGATGACGAAACTGACCTAAATGTTCATCCAATGACACAAACACACTTATTGGATGCACAAGATTGGTTAAAAACCCTAATTGGACAAGAATAAGCCTAGGTTGGACGAAAATGACCTAAATGTTTATCCAATGACACAAATGAACTTATTGGATGCACAAGATTGGTTAAAAACCCTAATTGGACGAGAATAAGCCTAGGGAGGACGAAAATGACCTAAATGTTCATCCAATGACACAAACACACCTATTGGATGCACAAGATTGGTTAAAAACCCTAATTGGACAAGAATAAGCCTAGGGAGGACGAAAATGACCTAAATGTTCATCCAATGACACAAATGAACTTATATGATGCACAAGATTGGTTAAAAACCCTAATTGGACAAGAATAAGCCTAGGGAGGACGAAAATGACCTAAATGTTCATCCAATGACACAAACACACCTATTGGATGCACAAGATTGGTTAAAAACCCTAATTGGACAAGAATAAGCCTAGGGAGGACGAAAATGACCTAAATGTTCATCCAATGACACAAATGAACTTATTGGATGCACAAGATTGCTTAGAAACCGTAATTGGACAAGAATAAGCCTAGGGAGGACGAAAATGACCAAAATGTTCATCCAATGACACAAATGAACTTATTGGATGCACAAGATTGCTTATAAACCCTAATTGGACAAGAATAAGCCTAGGGAGGACGAAAATGACCTAAATGTTCATCCAATGACACAAATGTACTTATTGGATGCACAAGATTGCTTAAAAACCCTAATTGGACAAGAATAAGCCTAGGGAGGACGAAAATGACCTAAATGTTCATCCAATGACACAAATGAACTTATTGGATGCACAAGATTGGTTAAAAATCCTAATTGGACAAGAATAAGCCTTGGGAGGACGAAAATGACCTAAATGTTCATCCAATGACACAAATGAACTTATTGGATGCACAAGATTGGTTAGAAACCCTAATTGGACAAGAATAAGCCTAGGGAGGACGAAAATGACCTAAATGTTCATCCAATGACACAAATGAACTTATTGGATGCACAAGATTGGTTAAAAACCCTAATTGGACAAGAATAAGCCTAGGGAGGACGAAAATGACCTAAATGTTCATCCAATGACACAAATGATTTTATTGGATGCACAAGATTGCTTAAAAACCCTAATTGGACAAGAATAAGCCCATGGAGGACGAAAATGACCTAAATGTTCATCCAATGACACAAATACACCTATTGGATGCACAAGATTGGTTAAAAACCCTAATTGGACAAGAATAAGCCTAGGGAGGACGAAAATGACCTAAATGTTCATCCAATGACACAAATGAATTTATTGGATGCACAAGATTGCTTAAAAACCCTAATTGGATAAGAATAAGCCTAGGGAGGACGAAAATGACCTAAATGTTCATCCAATGACACAAACACACCTATTGGATGCAAAAGATTGGTTAGAAACCCTAATTGAACAAGAATAAGCCTAGGGAGGACAAAAATGACTTAAATCTTAATCCAATGACACAAATGAACTTATTGGATGCACAAGATTGCTTAAAACCCTAATTGGACAAGAATAAGACTAGGGAGGACGAAAATGACCTAAATGTTCATCCAATGACACAAACACACCTATTGGATGCACAAGATTGGTTAAAAACCCTAATTGGACAACAATAAGCCTAGGGAGGATAAAAATGACCTAAATGTTCATCTAATGACACAAACACACCTATTGGATGCACAAGATTGTTTAGAAACCCTAATTGCACAAAACTAAGCCTAGTGAGGACGAAAATAACCTAAATGTTCATCCAATGACACAAAAGAACTTATTGGATGCACAAGATTGCTTAAAACCCTAATTGGACAAGAATAAGCCTAGGGAGGACGAAAATGACCTAAATGTTCATCCAATGACACAAACACACCTATTGGATGCACAAGATTGGTTAAAAACCCTAATTGGACAAGAATAAGCCTAGGGAGGACGAAAATGACCTAAATGTTCATCCAATGACACAAATGAACTTATTGGATGCACAAGATTGCTTAAAAACCCTAATTGGACAAGGATAAGCCTAGGGAGGACGAAAATGACCTAAATGTTCATCCAATGACACAAATACACCTATTGGATGCACAAGATTGGTTAGAAACCCTAATTGGACAAGAATAAGCCTAGGGAGGACGAAAATGACCTAAATGTTCAACCAATGACACAAATACACCTATTGGATGCACAAGATTCGTTAGAAACCCTAATTGGACAAGAATAAGCCTAGGGAGGACGAAAATGACCTAAATGTTCATCCAATGACACAAATACACCTATTGGATGCACAAGATTGGTTAGAAACCCTAATTGGACAAGAATAAGCCTAGGGAGGACGAAAATGACCTAAATGTTCATCCAATGACACAAACACACCTATTGGATGCACAAGATTGGTTAAAAACCCTAATTGGACAAGAATAAGCCTAGGGAGGACGAAAATGACCTAAATGTTCATCCAATGGCACAAATGAACTTACTGGATGCACAAGATTGCTTAAAAACCCTAATTAGACAAGAATAAGCCTAGGGAGGACGAAAATGACCTAAATGTTCATCCAATGACACAAATACACCTATTGGATGCACAAGATTGGTTAGAAACCCTAATTGGACAAGAATAAGCCTAGGGAGGACGAAAATGACCTATATGTTCATCGAATGACACAAACACACCTATTGGATGCACAAGATTGGTTAAAAACCCTAATTAGACAAGAATAAGCCTTGGGAGAACGAAAATGACCTAAATGTTCATCCAATGACACAAATGAACTTATTGGATGCACAAGACTGGTTAAAAACCCTAATTGGTCAAGAATATACCTAGGGTGGACGAAAATGACCTAAATGTTCATCCAATGACACAAACACACCTATTGGATGCACAAGATTGGTTAAAAACCCTAATTGGACAAGAATAAGCCTAGGGAGGACGAAAATGACCTAAATGTTCATCCAATGACACAAATGAACTTACTGGATGCACAAGATTGCTTAAAAACCCTAATTGGACAAGAATAAGCCTAGGGAGTACGAAAATGACCTAAATGTTCATCCAATGACACAAATGAACTTACTGGATGCACAAGATTGCTTAAAAACCCTAATTAGACAAGAATAAGCCTAGGGAGGACGAAAATGACCTAAATGTTCATCTAATGACACAAATACACCTATTGGATGCACAAGATTGGTTAAAAACCCTAATTGGACAAGAATAAGCCTAGGGAGGACGAAAATGACCTAAATGTTCATCCAATGACACAAATGAACTTATTGGATGCACAAGATTGCTGAAAAACCCTAATTGGACAAGAATAAGCTTAATTGGACAAGATTCGTTAGAAACCCTAATTGGACAAGAATAAGCCTAGGGAGGACGAAACTGACCTAAATGTTCATCCAATGACACAAACACACCTATTGGATGCACAAGATTGGTTAAAAACCCTAATTGGACAAGAATAAGCCTAGGGAAGACGAAAATGACCTAAATGTTCATCTAATGACACAAATACACCTATTGGATGCACAAGATTGGTTAAAAACCCTAATTGGACAAGAATAAGCCTAGGGAGGACGAAAATGACCTAAATGTTCATCCAATGACACAAATGAACTTATTGGATGCACAAGATTGCTGAAAAACCCTAATTGGACAAGAATAAGCTTAGGGAGGACGAAAATGACCTAAATGTTCATCCAATGACACAAATACACCTATTGGATGCACAAGA
>JBBPBR010000530.1:0-20790 GCA_037974775.1 Cicer pinnatifidum | reverse complement strand
TCCAATGACACAAATACACCTATTGGATGCAAAAGATTGGTTAAAAACCCTAATTGGACAAGAATATGCCTAGGAGGACGAAAATGACCTAAATGTTCATCCAATGACACAAATGAACTTATTGGATACACAAGATTGCTTAAAAACCCTAATTGGACAAGAATAAGCCTAGGGAGGACGAAAATGACCTAAATGTTCATCGAATGACACAAATACACCTATTGGATGCACAAGATTAGTTAGAAACCCTAATTGGACAAGAATAAGCATAGGGAGGACGAAACTGACCTAAATGTTCATCCAATGACACAAACCCACCTATTGGATGCACAAGATTGGTTAAAAACCCTAATTGGACAAGAATAAGCCAAGGGAGGACAAAAATGACCTAAATGTTCATCCAATGACACAAATGAACTTATTGGATGCACAAGATTACTTAAAAACCCTAATTGGACAAGAATAAGCCTAGGGAGGACGAAAATGACCTAAATGTTCATCCAATAACACAAATGAACTTATTGGATGCACAAGATTGCTTAAAAACCCTAATTAGACAAGAATAAGCCTAGGGAGGACGAAAATGACCTAAATGTTCATCCAATGACACAAATACACCTATTGGATGCACAAGATTGGTTAGAAACCCTAATTGGACAAGAATAAGCCTAGGGAGTACGAAAAAGACCTAAATGTTCATCCAATGACACAAACACACCTATTGGATGCACAAGATTGGTTAAAAACCCTAATTGGACAAGAATAAGCCTAGGGAGGACGAAAATGACCTAAATGTTCATCCAATGACACAAATGAACTTATTGGATGCACAAGATTGGTTAAAAACCCTAATTGGACAAAAATAAGCCTAGGGAGGACGAAAATGACCTAAATGGTCATCCAATGACACAAATGAATTTATTGGATGCACAAGATTGCTTAAAAACCCTAATTGGACCAGAATAAGCCTAGGGAGGACGAAAATGACCTAAATGTTCATCCATTGACACAAATACACCTATTGGATGCACAAGATTGGTTAAAAACCCTAATTGGACAAGAATAAGCCTAGGCAGGACGAAAATGACCTAAATGTTCATCCAATGACACAAATGAACTTATTGGATGCACAAGATTGCTTAAAAACCCTAATTAGACAAGAATAAGCCTAGGGAGGACGAAAATGACCTAAATGTTCATCCAATGACACAAATACACCTATTGGATGCACAAGATTCGTTAGAAACCCTAATTGGACAAGAATAAGCCTAGGGAGGACGAAAATGACCTAAATGTTCATCCAATAACACAAATGAACTTATTGGATGCACAAGATTGGTTAGAAACCCTAATTGGACAAGAATAATTATAGGGAGGACGAAAATGACCTAAATGTTCATCCAATGACACAAATGAACTTATTGGATGCACAAGATTGGTTAGAAACCGTAATTGGACAAGAATAAAAACCTAGGGAGGATGAAAATGACCTAAATGTTCATCCAATGACACAAATGAACTTATTGGATGCACAAGATTGCTTAAAAACCCTAATTAGACAAGAATAAGCCTAGGGAGGACGAAAATGACCTAAATGTTCATCCAATGACACAAATACACCTATTGGATGCACAAGATTCGTTAGAAACCCTAATTGGACAAGAATAAGCCTAGGGAGGACGAAATTGACCTAAATGTTCATCCAATGACACAAACACACCTATTGGATGCACAAGATTGGTTAAAAACCCTTATTGGACAAGAATAAGCCTAGGGACGACGAAAATGACCTAAATGTTCATCCAATGACACAAATACACCTATTGGATGCACAAGATTCGTTAGAAACCCTAATTGGACAAGAATAAGCCTAGGGAGGACGAAACTGACCTAAATGTTCATCCAATGACACAAACACACCTATTGGATGCACAAGATTGGTTAAAAACCCTAATTGGACAAGAATAAGCCTAGGGAGGACGAAAATGACCTAAATGTTCATCCAATGACACAAATGAACTTATTGGATGCACAAGATTGCTTAAAAACCCTAATTAGACAAGAATAAGCCTAGGGAGGATGAAAATGACCTAAATGTTCATCCAATGACACAAATACACCTATTGGATGCATAAGATTAGGTAAAAACCCTAATTGGACAAGAATATGCCTAGGGAGGACGAAAATGACCTAAATGTTCATCCAATGACACAAATGAACTTATTGGATGCACAAGATTGCTTAAAAACCCTAATTGGACAAGAATAAGCCTAGGGAGGACGAAAATAACCTAAATGTTCATCCAATGCCACAAATACACCTATTGGATGCATAAGATTCGTTAGAAACCCTAATTGGACAAGAATAAGCCTAGGGAGGACGAAACTGACCTAAATGTTCATCCAATGACACAAACACACCTATTGGATGCACAAGATTGGTTAAAAACCCTAATTGGACAAGAATAAGCCATGGGAGGACGAAAATGACCTAAATGTTCATCCAATGACACAAATGAACTTATTGGATGCACATGATTGGTTAGAAACCGTAATTGGACAAGAATAAGCCTAGGGTGGACGAAAATGACCTAAATGTTTATCCAATGACACAAATGAACTTATTGGATGCACAAGATTGGTTAAAAACCCTAATTGGACAAGAATAAGCCTAGGGAGGACGAAAATGACCTAAATGTTCATCCAATGACACAAATGAACTTATTGGATGCACAAGATTGGTTAAAAACCCTAATTGGACAAGAATAAGCCTGGGGAGGACGAAAATGACCTAAATGTTCATCCCATGACACAAATGAACTTATTGGATGCACAAGATTGGTTAGAAACCGTAATTGGACAAGAATAAACCTAGGGTGGACGAAAATGACCTAAATGTTTATCCAATGACACAAATGAACTTATTGGATGCACAAGATTGGTTAAAAACCCTAATTGGACAAGAATAAGCCTAGGGAGGACGAAAATGACCTAAATGTTCATCCAATGACACAAATGAACTTATTGGATGCACAAGATTGGTTAAAAACCCTAATTGGACAAGAATAGGCCTAGGGAGGACGAAAATGACCTAAATGTTCATCCAATGACACAAATACACCTATTGGATGCACAAGATTGGTTAAAAACCCTAATTGGACAAGAATAAGCCTAGGGAGGACGAAAATGACCTAAATGTTCATCCAATGACACAAATGAACTTATTGGATGTACAAGATTGCTTAAAAACCCTAATTGGACAAGAATAAGCCTAGGGAGGACGAAAATGAACTAAATGTTCATCCAATGACACAAATACACCTATTGGATGCACAAGATTCGTTAGAAACCCTAATTGGACAAGAATAAGCCTAGGGAGGACGAAACTGACCTAAATGTTCATCCAATGACACAAACACACCTATTGGATGCACAAGATTGGTTAAAAACCCTAATTGGACAAGAATAAGCCTAGGGAGGACGAAAATGACCTAAATGTTCATCCAATGACACAAATACACCTATTGGATGCACAAGATTGGTTAGAAACCCTAATTGGACAAGAATAAGCCTAGGGAGGACGAAAATGACCTAAATGTTCATCCAATAACACAAATAAACCTATTGGATGCACAAGATTGCTTAAAAACCCTAATTAGACAAGAATAAGCCTAGGGAGGACGAAAATGACCTAAATGTTCATCCAATGACACAAACACACCTATTGGATGCACAAGATTGGTTAGAAACCCTAATTGGACAAGAATAAGCCTAGGGAGGATGAAAATGATCTAAATGTTAATCCAATGACACAAATGAACTTATTGGATGCACAAGATTGGTTAAAAACCCTAATTGGACAAGAATAAGCCTAGGGAGGACGAAAATGACCTAAATGTTCATCCAATGACACAAACACACCTATTGGATGCACAAGATTGGTTAGAAACCCTAATTGGACAAGAATAAGCCTAGGAAGGACGAAAATGACCTAAATGTTAATCCAATGACACAAATGAACTTATTGGATGCACAAGATTGCTTAACACCCTAATTGGACAAGAATAAGACTAGGGAGGACGAAAATGACCTAAATGTTCATCCAATGACACAAATGAACTTATTGGATGCACAAGATTGCTTAAAACCCTAATTGGACAAGAATAAGACTAGGGTGGACGAAAATGACCTAAATGTTCATCCAATGACACAAATGAACTTATTGGATGCACAAGATTGGTTAAAAACCCTAATTGGACAAGAATAAGCCTAGGGAGGACGAAAATGACCTAAATGTTCATCCAATGACACAAACACACCTATTGGATGCACAAGATTGGTTAAAAACTCTAATTGGACAAGAATAAGCCTAGGAAGGACGAAAATGACCTAAATGTTCATCCAATGACACAAATGAACTTATTGGATGCACAAGATTGGTTAAAAACCCTAATTGGACAAGAATAAGCCTAGGGAGGACGAAAATGACCTAAATGTTCATCCAATGACACAAATGAACTTATTGGATGCACAAGATTGGTTAAAAACCCTAATTGGACAAGAATAAGCCTAGGGAGGACGAAAATGACCTAAATGTTCATCCAATGACACAAATGAACTTATTGGATGCACAAGATTGGTTAAAAACCCTAATTGGACACGAATAAGCCTAGGGAGGACGAAAATGACCCAAATGTTCGTCCAATGACACAAACACACCTATTGGATGCACAAGATTGCATAAAAACCCTAATTGGACAAGAATAAGACTAGGGAGGACGAAAATGACCTAAATGTTCCTCCAATGACACAAACACACCTATTGGATGCACAAGATTGCATAAAAACCCTAATTAGACAATAATAAGACTAGGGAGGACGAAAATGACCTAAATGTTCATCCAATGACACAAATGAACTTATTGGATGCACAAGATTGGTTAAAAACCCTAATTGGACAAGAATAAGCCTAGGGAGGACGAAAATGACCTAAATGTTCATCCAATGACACAAATGAACTTATTGGATGCACAAGATTGGTTAAAAACCCTAATTGGACAAGAATAAGCCTAGGGAGGACGAAAATGACCTAAATGTTCATCCAATGACACAAATATACTTATTGGATGCACAAGATTGGTTAAAAACCCTAATTGGACAAGAATAAGCCTAGGGAGGACGTAAATGACCTAAATGATCCACCAATGACACAAATGAACTTATTGGATGCACAAGGTTGGTTAAAAACCCTAATTGAACAAGAATAAGCCTAGGGAGGACGAAAATGACCAAAATGTTCATCCAATGACACAAATGAACTTATTGGATGCACAAGATTGGTTAAAAACCCTAATTGGACAAGAATAAGCCTAGGGAGGACGAAAATGACCTAAATGTTCATCCAATGACACAAATGAACTTATTGGATGCACAAGATTGGTTAAAAACCCTAATTGGACAAGAATAAGCCTAGGGAGGACGAAAATGACCTAAATGTTCATCCAATGACACAAATGAACTTATTGGATGCACAAGATTGGTTACAAACCCTAATTCGAGAAGAATAATCCTAGGGAGGACGAAAATGACCTAAATGTTCATCCAATGACACAAACACACCTATTGGATGCACAAGATTGCATAAAAACCCTAATTGGACAAGAATAAGACTAGGGAGGACGAAAATGACCTAAATGTTCATCCAATGACACAAATGAACATATTGGATGCACAAGATTGGTTAAAAACCCTAATCGGACAAGAATAAGCCTAGGGAGGACGAAATTGACCTAAATGTTAGTCCAATGACACAAACACACCTATTGGATGCACAAGATTGCATAAAAACCCTAATTGGACAAGAATAAGACTAGGGAGGACGAAAATGACCTAAATGTTCCTGTAATGACACAAACACACCTATTGGATGCACACCTATTGAATGTTCGTCCAATGACCTAAATGTTCATCCAATAACACAAATGAACTTATTGGATGCACAAGAATGCTTAAAAACCTTAATTGGACAAGAATAAGCCTAGGGAGGACGAAAATGACCTAAATGTTCATCCAATGACACAAATGAACTTATTGGATGCACAAGATTGGTTAAAAACCCTAATTGGACAAGAATAAGCCTAGGGAGGACGAAAATGACCTAAATGTTCATCCAATGACACAAATGTACTTATTGGACGCACAAGATTGGTTAAAAACCCTAATTGGACAAGAATAAGCATAGGGAGGACGAAAATGACCTAAATGTTCATCCAATGACACAAACCCACATATTGGATGCACAAGATTGCTTAAAACCCTAATTGGACAAGAATAAGACTAGGGAGGACGAAAATGACCTAAATGTTCATCCAATGACACAAATGAACTTATTGGATGCACAAGATTGGTTAAAAATCCTAATTGGACAAGAATAAGCCTAGGGAGGACGAAAATGACCAAAATGTTCATCCAATGACACAAATGAACTTATTGGATGCACAAGATTAGTTAAAAACCCTAATTGGACAAGAATAAGCCTAGGGAGGATGAAAATGACCTAAATGTTCATCCAATGACACAAACACACCTATTGGATGCACAAGATTGCATAAAAACCCTAATTGGACAAGAATAAGACTAGGAAGGACGAAAATGACCTAAATGTTCATCCAATGACACAAATAAACTTATTGGATGCACAAGATTGGTTAAAAACCCTAATTGGACAAGAATAAGCATAGGGAGGACGAAAATGACCTAAATGTTCATCCAATGAGACAAACCCACATATTGGATGCACAAGATTGCATAAAAACCCTAATTGGACAAGAATAAGACTAGGGAGGACGAAAATGACCTAAATGTTCATTTAATGACACAAATAAACTTATTGGATGCACAAGATTGGTTAAAAACCCTAATTGGACAAGAATAAGCATAGGGAGGACGAAAATGACCTAAATGTTCATCCAATGACACAAACCCACATATTGGATGCACAAGATTGCTTAAAACCTAATTGGACAAGAATAAGACTAGGGAGGACGAAAATGACCTAAATGTTCATCCAATGACACAAATGAACATATTGGATGCACAAGATTGGTTAAAAACCCTAATCGGACAAGAATAGGCCTAGGGAGGACGAAAATGACCTAAATGTTCGTCCAATGACACAAACACACCTATTGGATGCACAAGATTGCATAAAAACCCTAATTGGACAAGAATAAGACTAGGGAGGACGAAAATGACCTAAATGTTCATCAAATGACACAAATGAACTTATTGGATGCACAAGATTGGTTAAAAACCCTAATTGGACAAGAATAAGCATAGGGAGGACGAAAAATGACCTAAATGTTCATCCAATGACACAAACCCACATATTGGATGCACAAGATTGCTTAAAACCCTAATTGGACAAGAATAAGACTAGGGAGGACGAAAATGACTTAAAAGTTCATCCAATGACACAAATGAACTTATTGGATGCACAAGATTGGTTAAAAACCCTAATTGGACAAGAATAAGCCTAGGGAGGACGAAAATGACCTAAATGTTCATCCAATGACACAAATGAACTTATTGGATGCACAAGATTGGTTAAAAACCCTAATTGGACAAGAATAAACCTAGGGAGGACGAAAATGACCTAAATGTTCGTCCAATGACACAAACACACCTATTGGATGCACAAGATTACATAAAAACCCTAATTGGACAAGAATAAGACTAGGGAGGACGAAAATGACCTAAATGTTCATCCAATGACACAAATGAACTTATTGGATGCACAAGATTGGTTGAAAACCCCAATTGGACAAGAATAAGCCTAGGGAGGACGAAAATGACCTAAATGTTCGTCCAATGACACAAAAACACCTATTGGATGCACAAGATTGCATAAAAACCCTAATTGGACAAGAATAAGACTAGGGAGGACGAAAATGACCTAAATGTTCATCCAATGACACAAATGAACTTATTGGATGCACAAGATTGGTTAAAAACCCTAATTGGACAAGAATAAGCCTAGGGAGGACGAAAATGACCTAAATGTTCATCCAATGACACAAATGAACTTATTGGATGCACAAGATTGGTTAAAAACCCTAATTGGACAAGAATAAGCATAGGGAGGACGAAAATGACCTAAATGTTCATCCAATGACACACATCAACTTATTGGATGCACATGATTGGTTAAAAACCCTAATTGGACAAGAATAAGCCTAGGGAGGACGAAAATGACCTAAATGTTCGTCCAATGACACAAACACACCTATTGGATGCACAAGATTGCATAAAAACCCTAATTGGATAAGAATAAAACTAGGGAGGACCAAAATGACCTAAATGTTCCTCCAATGACACAAACACACCTATTGGATGCACAAGATTGCATAAAACCCTAATTCGACAAGAATAAGACTAGGGAGGACGAAAATGACCTAAATGTTCATCCAATGACACAAATGAACTTATTGGATGCACAAGATTGGTTAAAAACCCTAATTGGACAAGAATAAGCCTAGGGAGGACGAAAATGACCTAAATGTTCATCCAATGACACAAATGAACTTATTGGATGCACAAGATTGGTTAAAAACCCTAATTGGACAAGAATAAGCCTAGGGAGGACGAAAATGACCTAAATGTTCATCCAATGACACAAACACTCCTATTGGATGCACAAGATTGGTTAAAAACTTTAATTGGACAAGAATAAGCCTAGGGAGGACGAAAATGACCTAAATGTTCATCCAATGACACAAATGAACTTATTGGATGCACAAGATTGCTTAAAAACCCTAATTGGACAAGAATAAGCATAGGGAGGACGAAAAATGACCTAAATGTTCATCCAATGACACAAATGAACTTATTGGATGCACAAGATTGCTTAAAACCCTGATTGGACAAGAATAAGACTAGGGAGGAGAAAATGACCTAAATGTTCATCCAATGACACAAACACACCTATTGGATGCACAAGATTGGTTAAAAACCCTAATTGGACAAGAATAAGCCTAGGGAGGACGAAAATGACCTAAATGTTCATCCAATGACACAAATGAACGTATTGGATGCACAAGATTGCTTAAAAACCCTAATTGGACAAGAATAAGCCTAGGGAGGACGAAAATGACCTAAATGTTCATCCAATGAAACAAATGAACTTATAGGATTCACAAGATTGCTTAAAAACCCTAATTGGACAAGAATAAGCCTAGGGAGAACGAAAATGACCTAAATGTTCATCCAATACACAAATGAACTTATTGGATGCACAAGATTGCTTAAAACCCTAATTGGACAAGAATAAGACTAGGGAGGACGAAAATGACCTAAATGTTCATCCAATGACACAAACACACCGATTGGATGCACAAGATTGGTTAGAAACCCTAATTGAACAAGAATAAGCCTAGGGAGGACGAAAATCACTTAAATCTTAATTCAATGACACAAATGAACTTATTGGATGCACAAGATTGCTTAAAACCCTAATTGGACAAGAATAAGACTAGGGAGGACGAAAATGACCTAAATGTTCATCCAATGACACAAACACACCTATTGGATGCACAAGATTGGTTAAAAACCCTAATTGGACAAGAATAAGCCTAGGGATGACGAAAATGACCTAAATGTTCATCCAATGACACAAATGCAATTATTGGATGCACAAGATTGGTTAAAAACCCTAATTGGACAAGAATAAGCCTAGGGTGGACGAAAATGACCTAAATGTTTATCCAATGACACAAATGAACTTATTGGATGCACAAGATTGGTTAAAAACCCTAATTGGACAAGAATAAGCCTAGGGAGGACGAAAATGACCTAAATGTTCATCCAATGACACAAACACACCTATTGGATGCACAAGATTCGTAAGAAACCCTAATTGGACAAGAATAAGCCTAGGGAGGAAGAAACTGACCTAAATGTTCATCCAATGACACAAACACACCTATTGGATGCACAAGATTCGTAAGAAACCCTAATTGGACAAGAATAAGCCTAGGGAGGACGAAAATGACCTAAATGTTCATCCAATGACACAAACACACCTATTGGATGCACAAGATTGGTTAAAAACCCTAATTGGACAAGAATAAGCCTAGGGAGGACGAAAATGACCTAAATGTTCATCCAATGACACAAATACACCTATGGGATGCACAAGATTGGTTAGAAACCCTAATTGGACAAGAATAAGCCTAGGGAGGACGAAAATGACCTAAATGTTCATCCAATGACACAAACACACCTATTGGATGCACAAGATTGGTTAAAAACCCTAATTGGACAAGAATAAGCCTAGGGAGGACGAAAATGACCTAAATGTTCATCCAATGACACAAATGAACTTCCTGGATGCACAAGATTGCTTAAAAACCCTAATTAGACAAGAATAAGCCTAGGGAGGACGAAAATGACCTAAATGTTCATCCAATGACACAAATACACCTATTGGATGCACAAGATTGGTTAGAAACCCTAATTGGACAAGAATATGCCTAGGGAGGACGAAAATGACCTAAATGTTCATCCAATGACACAAATACACCTATTGGATACACAAGATTCGTTAGAAACCCTAATTGGACAAGAATAAGCCTAGGGAGGACGAAACTGACCTAAATGTTCATCCAATGACACAAACACACCTATTGGATGCACAAGATTGGTTAAAAACCCTAATTGGACAAGAATAAGCCTAGGGTGGACGGAAATGACCTAAATGTTCATCCAATGACACAAACACACCTATTGGATGCACAAGATTGGTTAAAAACCCTAATTGGACAAGAATAAGCCTAGGGACGACGAAAATGACCTAAATGTTCATCCAATAACACAAATGAACTTATTGGATGCACAAGATTGCTTAAAAACCCTAATTAGAAAAGAATAAGCCTAGGGAGGACGAAAATGACCTAAATGTTTATCCAATGACACAAATACACCTATTGGATGCACAAGATTGGTTAGAAACCCTAATTGGACAAGAATAAGCCTAGGGAGGACGAAAATGACCTATATGTTCATCGAATGACACAAACACACCTATTGGATGCACAAGATTGGTTAAAAACCCTAATTAGACAAGAAAAAGCCTTGGGAGAACGAAAATGACCTAAATGTTCATCCAATGACACAAATGAACTTATTGGATGCACAAGACTGGTGAAAAACCCTAATTGGTCAAGAATAAGCCTAGGGAGGACGAAAATGACCTAAATGTTCATCCAATGACACAAATACACCTATTGGATGCACAAGATTTGTTAGAAACCCTAATTGGACAAGAATAAGCCTAGGGAGGACGAAAATGACCTAAATGTTCATCCAATGACACAAATGAACTTATTGGATGCACAAGATTGCTTAAAAACCCTAATTGGACAAGAATAAGCTTAGGGAGGACGAAAATGACCTAAATGTTCATCCAATGACACAAATACACCTATTGGATGCACAAGATTGGTTAGAAACCCTAATTGGACAAGAATAAGGCTAGGGAGGACGAAAATGACCTAAATGTTCATCCAATGACACAAATACACCTATTGGATGCACAAGATTGGTTAAAAACCCTAATTGGACAAGAATAAGCCTAGGGTTGACGAAAATGACCTAAATGTTTATCCAAAGACACAAATGAACTTATTGGATGCACAAGATTGGTTAAAAACCCTAATTGGACAAGAATAAGCCTAGGGTGGACGAAAATGACCTAAATGTTTATCCAATGACACAAATGAACTTATTGGATGCACAAGATTGGTTAAAAACCCTAATTGGACAAGAATAAGCCTAGGGAGGACGAAAATGACCTAAATGTTCATCCAATGACACAAACACACCTATTGGATGCACAAGATTCGTAAGAAACCCTAATTGGACAAGAATAAGCCTAGGGAGGAAGAAACTGACCTAAATGTTCATCCAATGACACAAACACACCTATTGGATGCACAAGATTGGTTAGAAACCCTAATTGGACAAGAATAAGCCTAGGGAGGACGAAAATGACCTAAATGTTTATCCAATGACACAAATGAACTTATTGGATGCACAAGATTGGTTAAAAACCCTAATTGGACAAGAATAAGTCTAGGTTGGACGAAAATGACCTAAATGTTTATCCAATGACACAAATGAACTTATTGGATGCACAAGATTGGTTAAAAACCCTAATTGGACAAGAATAAGCCTAGGTTGGACGAAAATGACCTAAATGTTTATCCAATGACACAAATGAACTTATTGGATGCACAAGATTGGTTAAAAACCCTAATTGGACAAGAATAAGCCTAGGGAGGACGAAAATGACCTAAATGTTCATCCAATGACACAAACACACCTATTGGATGCACAAGATTGGTTAGAAACCCTAATTGGACAAGAATAAGCCTAGGGAGGACGAAAATGACCTAAATGTTCGTCCAATAACACAAACACGCCTATTGGATGCACAAGATTGGTTAAAAACCCTAATTGGACAAGAATAAGCCTAGGGTGGACGAAAATGACCTAAATGTTTATCCAATGACACAAATGAACTTATTGGATGCACAAGATTGGTTAAAAACCCTAATTGGACAAGAATAAGCCTAGGGAGGACGAAAATGACCTAAATGTTCATCCAATGACACAAATGAACTTATTGGATGCACAAGATTGCTTAAAAACCCTAATTGGACAAGAATAAGCCTAGGGAGGACGAAAATGACCTAAATGTTCATCCAATGACACAAATACACCTATTGGATGCACAAGATTGGTTAAAAACCCTAATTGGACAAGAATAAGCCTGGGGAGGACGAAAATGACCTAAATGTTCATCCAATGACACAATCGAACTTATTGGATGCACAAGATTGCTTAAAAACCCTAATTGGACAAGAATAAGCCTAGGGAGGACGAAAATGACCTAAATGTTCATCCAATGACACAAATACACATATTGGATGCACAAGATTGGTTAAAAACCCTAATTGGACAAGAATAAGCCTAGGGAGGACGAAAATGACCTAAATGTTCATCCAATGACACAAACACACCTATTGGATGCACAAAATTGGTTAAAAACCCTAATTGGACAAGAATAAGCCTAGGGTGGACTAAAATGACCTAAATGTTTGTCCAATGACACAAATGAACTTATTGGATGCACAAGATTGGTTAAAAACCTTAATTGGACAAGTATAAGCCTAGGGAGGAAGAAAATGACCTAAATGTTCATCCAATGACACAAATGAACTTATTGGATGCACAAGATTGGTTAAAAACCCTAATTGGACAAGAATAAGCCTAGGGAGGACGAAAATGACCTAAATGTTCATCCAATGACACAAATGAACTTATTGGATGCACAAGATTGGTTAAAAACCCTAATTGGACAAGAATAAGCCTAGGGAGGACGAAAATGACCTAAATGTTCATCCAATGACACAAACACACCTATTGAATGCACAAGATTGTATAAAAACCCTAATTCGACAAGAATTAGACTAGGGAGGACGAAAATGACCTAAATGTTCCTCCAATGACACAAACACACCTATTGGATGCACAGGATTGCATAAAAACCCTAATTGGACAAGAATAAGCCTAGGGAGGACGAAAATGACCTAAATGTTCGTCCAATGACACAAACACACCTATAGGATGCACAAGAATGCATAAAAACCCTAATTGGACAAGAACAAGCCTAGGGAGGACGAAAATAACCTAAATGTTCATCCAATGTCACAAATGAACTTATTGGATGCACAAGATTGGTTAAAAACCCTAATTGGACAAGAATAAGCCTAGGGAGGACTAAAATGACCTAAATGTTCATCCAATGACACAAATGAACTTATTGGATGCACAAGATTGGTTAAAAACCCTAATTGGACAAGAATAAGCCTAGGGAGGACGAAAATGACCTAAATGTTCATCCAATGACACAAATGAACTTATTGGATGCACAAGATTGGTTAGAAACCCTAATTGGACAAGAATAAGCCAAGGGAGGACGAAAATGACCTAAATGTTCATCAAATGACTAAACACACCTATTGGATGCACAAGATTGGTTAGAAACCCTAATTGGACAAGAATAAGCCTAGGGAGGACGAAAATGACCTAAATGTTAATCCAATGACACAAATGAACTTATTGGATGCACAAGATTGGTTAAAAACCCTAATTGGACAAGAATAAGCCTAGGGAGGACGCAAATGACCTAAATGTTCATCCAATGACACAAACACACCTATTGGAAGCACAAGATTGGTTAGATATCCTAATTGAACAAGAATAAGCCTTAGGAGGACGAAAATGACCTAAATGTTCATCCAATGACACAAATGAACTTATTGGATGCACAAGATTGGTTAAAAACCCTAATTGGACAAGAATAAGCCTAGGGAGGACGAAAATGACCTAAATGTTCATCCAATGACACAAACACACCTATTGGATGCACAAGATTGGTTAAAAACCCTAATTGGACAAGAATAAGCCTAGGGAGGACGAAAATGACCTAAATGTTCATCCAATGACACAAATGAACTTATTAGATGCACAAGATTGGTTAAAAACCCTAATTGGACAAGAATAAGACTAGGGAGGACGAAAATGACCTAAATGTTCATCCAATGACACAAACACACCTATTGGATTCACAAGATTGGTTAGAAACCCTAATTGGACAAGAATATGCCTTGGGAGGACGAAAATGACGTAAATGTTCATCCAATGACACAAATGAACTTATTGGATGCCCAAGATTGGTTAAAAACCCTAATTGGACATGAATAAGCTTAGGGAAGACGAAAATGACCTATATGTTCATCTAATGACACAAACACACCTAATGGATGCACAAGATTTGTAAGAAACCCTAATTGGACAAGAATAAGCCTAGGGAGGACGAAAATGACCTAAATGTTAATACAATGACACAAATGAACTTATTGGATGCACAAGATTAGTTAAAAACCCTAATTGGACAAGAATAAGCCTAGGGAGGACGAAAATAACCTAAATGTTCATCCTATGACACAAATGAACTTATTGGATGCACAAGATTGGTTAAAAACCCTAATTGGACAAGAATAAGCCTAAGGAGGACGAAAATGACCTAAATGTTCATCCAATGACACAAACACACCTATTGGATGCACAAGATTGGTTAAAAACCCTAATTGGACAAGAATAAGCCTAGGGAGGACGAAAATGACCTAAATGTTCATCCAATGACACAAATGAACTTATTGGATGCACAAGATTGGTTAGAAACCCTAATTGGACAAGAATAAGCCTAGGGAGGACGAAAATGACCTAAATGTTCATCCAATGACACAAATGAACTTATTGGATGCACAAGATTGCTTAAAAACCCTAATTGAAAAAGAATAAGCCTAGGGAGGACGAAAAATGACCTAAATGTTCATCCAATGACACAAATGAACTTATTGGATGCACAATATTGCTTAAAACCCTAATTGGAGAAGAATAAGACTAGGGAGGACGAAAATGACCTAAATGTTCATCCAATGACACAAACACACCTATTGGATGCACAAGATTGGTTAGAAACCCTAATTGAACAAGAATAAGCCTAGGGAGGACGAAAATGACCTAAATGTTCATCCAATGACACAAATGAACTTATTTGGATGCACAAGATTGCTTAAAAACCCTAATCGGACAAGAATAAGCTTAGGGTGGACGAAAATGACCTAAATGTTTATCCAATGACACAAATGAACTTATTGGATGCACAAGATTGGTTAAAAACCCTAATTGGACAAGAATAAGCCTAGGGAGGACGAAAATGACCTAAATGTTCATCCAATGACACAAATGAACTTATTGGATGCACAAGATTGCTTAAATACCCTAATTGGACAAGAATAAGCCTAGGGAGGACGAAAATGACCTAAATGTTCATCCAATGACACAAATGAACTTATTGGATGCACAAGATTGGTTAAAAACCCTAATTGGACAAGAATAAGCCTAGGGAGGACGAAAATGACCTAAATGTTCATCCAATGACCCAAATGAACTTATTGGATGCACAAGATTGGTTAAAAAACCTAATTAGACAAGAATAAGCCTAGGGAGGGAAAAAATGACCTAAATGTTCATGCAATGACACAAATGAACTTATTGGATGCACAAGATTGGTTAAAAACCCTAATTGGACAAGAATAAGCCTAGGGAGGACGAAAATGACCTAAATGTTCGTCCAATGACACAAACACACCTATTGGATGCACAAGATTGTATGAAAACCCTAATTGGACAAGAATAAGACTAGGGAGGACGAAAATGACCTAAATGTTCATCCAATGACACAAATGAACTTATTGGATGCACAAGATTGGTTAAAAACCCTAATTGGACAAGAATAAGCCTAGGGAGGACGAAAATGACCTAAATGTTCATCCAATGACACAAATGAACTTATTGGATGCACATGATTGGTTAATAACCCTAATTGGACAAGAATAAGCCTAGGGAGGACGAAAATGACCTAAATGTTCGTCCAATGACACAAACACACCTATTGGATGCACAAGATTGCATAAAAACCCTAATTGGACAAGAATAAGACTAGGGAGGACGAAAATGACCTAAATGTTCCTCCAATGACACAAACACTTCTATTGGATGCACAAGATTGCATAAAAACCCTAATTCGACAAGAATAAGACTAGGGAGGACGAAAATGACCTAAATGTTCCTCCAATGACACAAACACACCTATTGGATGCACAAGATTGCATAAAAACCCTAATTTTGACAAGAATAAGACTAGGGAGGACGAAAATGACCTAAATGTTCCTCCAATGACACAAACACACCTATTGGATGCACAAAATTGCATAAAAACCCTAATTGGACAAGAATATGACTAGGGAGGACGTAAATGACCTAAATGTTCCACCAATGACACAAATGAACTTATTGGATGCACAAGGTTGGTTAAAAACCCTAATTGGACAAGAATAAGCCTAGGGAGGACGAAAATGACCTAAATGTTCAACCAATGACACAAATGAACTTATTGGATGCACAAGGTTGGTTAAAAACCCTAATTGGACTAGAATAAGCCTAGGGAGGACGAAAGTGACCTAAATGTTCGTCCAATAACACAAACACACCTATTGGATGCACAGGATTGCATAAAAACCCTAATTGGACAAGAATAAGCCTATGGAGGACGAAAATGACCTAAATGTTCGTCCAATGACACAAACACACCTATTGGATGCACAAGATTGCATAAAAACCCTAATTAGGCAAGAATAAGCCTAGTGAGGACGAAAATGACCTAAATGTTCATCCAATGACACAAATGAACTTATTGGATGCACAAGATGGGTTAAAAACCCTAATTGGACAAGAATAAGCCTAGGGAGGACGTAAATGACCTAAATGTTCATCCAATGACACAAATGAACTTATTGGATGCACAAGATTGGTTAAAAACCCTAATTGGACAAGAATAAGCATAGGGAGGACGAAAATGACCTAAATGTTCATCCAATGACACAAACACACATATTGGATGCACAAGATTGCTTAAAACCCTAATTGGACAAGAATAAGACTAGGGATGACGAAAATGACCTAAATGTTCATCCAATGACACAAATGAACTTATTGGATGCACAAGATTGGTTAAAAACCCTAATTGGACAAGAATAAGCCTAAGGAAGACGAAAATGACCTAAATGTTCGTCCAATGACACAAATGAACTTATTGGATGCACAAGATTGGTTGAAAACCCTAATTGGACAAGAATAAGCCTAGGGAGGACGAAAATGACCTAAATGTTCAACCCATGACACAAATGAACTTATTGGATGCACAAGGTTAGTTAAAAACCCTAATTGAACAAGAATAAGCCTAGGGAGGACGAAAATGACCTAGATGTTCATCCAATGACACAAATGAACTTATTGGATGCACAAGATTGGTTGAAAATCCTAATTGGACAAGAATAAGCCTAGGGAGGACGAAAATGACCTAAATGTTCATCCAATGACACAAATGATCTTATTGGATGCACAAGATTGGTTGAAAACCCTAATTGGACAAGAATAAGCCTAAGGATGACGTAAATGACCTAAATGTTCCACCAATGACACAAATGAACTTATTGGATGCACAAGGTTGGTTAAAAACCCTAATTGGACAAGAATAAGCCTAGGGAGGACGAAAATGACCTAAATGTTCAACCAATGACACAAATGAACTTATTGGATGCACAAGGTTAGTTAAAAACCCTAATTGAACAAGAATAAGCCTAGGGAGGACGAAAATGACGTAGATGTTCATCCAATGACACAAATGAACTTATTGGATGCACAAGATTGGTTAAAAACCCTAATTGGACAAGAATAAGCCTAGGGAGGACGAAAATGACCTAAATGTTCATCCAATGACACAAATGAACTTATTGGATGCACAAGATTGGTTGAAAACCCTAATTAGACAAGAATAAGCCTAGGGAGGACGAAAATGACCTAAATGTTCCTCCAATGACACAAACACACCTATTGGATGCACAAGATTGCATAAAAACCCTAATTGGACAAGAATAAGACTAGGGAGGACGAAAATGACCTAAATGTTCCTCCAATGACACAAACACACCTATTGGATGCACAAGATTGCATAAAACCCCTAATTGGACAAGAATAAGCATATGGAGGACGAAAATGACCTAAATGTTCATCCAATGACACAAATGAACTTATTGGATGCACAAGATTGGTTAAAAACCCTAATTGGACAAGAATAAGCCTAGGGAGGACGAAAATGACCTAAATGTTCATCCAATGACACAAATGAACTTATTGGATGCACAAGATTGGTCAAAAACCCTAATTAGACAAGAATAAGCCTAGGGAGGACGAAAATGACCTAAATGTTCCTCCAATGACACAAACACACCTATTGGATGCACAAGATTGCATAAAAACCCTAATTGGACAAGAATAAGACTAGGGAGGACGAAAATAACCTAAATGTTCCTCTAATGACACAAATGAACTAATTGGATGCACAAGGTTGGTTAAAAACCCTAATTGGACAAGAATAAGCATAGGGAGGACGAAAATGACCTAAATGTTCATCCAATGACACAAATGAACTTATTGGATGCACAAGATTGGTTAAAAACCCTAATTGGACAAGAATAAGCCTAGGGAGGACGAAAATGACCTAAATGTTCATCCAATGACACAAATGAACTTATTGGATGCACAAGATTGGTTAAAAACCCTAATTGGACAAGAATAAGCCTAGGGAGGACGAAAATGACCTAAATGTTCATCCAATGACACAAATGAACTTATTGGATGCACAAGATGGGTTGAAAACCCTAATTGGACAAGAATAAGCCTAGGGAGGACGAAAATGACCTAAATGTTCATCCAATGACACAAATGAACTTATTGGATGCACAAGATTGGTTAAAAACCCTAATTGGACAAGAATAAGCCTAGGGAGGACGAAAATGACCTAAATGTTCATCCAATGACACAATTGAAATTATTGGATGCACAAGATTGGTTAAAAACCATAATTGGACAAGAATAAGCCTAGGAAGGACGAAAATGACCTAAATGTTCATCCAATGACACAAATGAACTTATTGGATGCACAAGATTGCTTAAAAACCCTAATTGGACAAGAATAAGCCTAGGGAGGACGAAAATGACCTAAATGTTCATCCAATGACACAATTACACCTATTGGATGCACAAGATTGGTTAAAAACCCTAATTGGACAAGAATATGCCTAGGGAGGACGAAAATGACCTAAATGTTTATCCAATGACACAAATGAACTTATTGGATGCACAAGATTGGTTAAAAACCCTAATTGGACAAGAATAAGCCTAGGGTGGACGAAAATGACCTAAATGTTTATCCAATGACACAAATGAACTTATTGGACGCACAAGATTGGTTAAAAACCCTAATTGGACAAGAATAAGCCTAGGGAGGACGAAAATGACCTAAATGTTAATCCAATGGCACAAACACACCTATTGGATGCACAAGATTCGTAAGAAACCCTAATTGGACAAGAATAAGCCTAGGGAGGACGAAACTGACCTAAATGTTCATCCAATGACACAAACACACCTATTGGATGCACAAGATTGGTTAAAAACGCTAATTGGACAAGAATAAGGCTAGGGAGGACGAAAATGACCTAAATGTTCATCCAATAACACAAATGAACTTATTGGATGCACAAGATTGATTAAAAACCCTAATTAGACAAGAATAAGCCTAGGGAAGACGAAAATGACCTAAATGTTCATCCAATGACACAAACTCACCTATTGGATGCACAAGATTGGTTAAAAACCCTAATTGGACAAGAATAAGCCTAGGGTGGACGAAAATGACCTAAATGTTCATCCAATGACACAAACACACCTATTGGATGCAGAAGATTGGTTAAAAACCCTAATTGGACAAGAATAAGCCTAGGGAGGACGAAAATGACCTAAATGTTCATCGAATGACACAAACACACCTATTGGATGCACAAGATTGGTTAAAAACCCTAATTGCACAAGAATAAGCCTAGGGTGGACGAAAATGACCTAAATGTTTATCCAATGACACAAATGAACTTATTGGATGCACAAGATTGGTTAAAAACCCTAATTGGACAAGAATAAGCCTAGGGAGGACGAAAATGACCTAAATGTTCATCCAATGACACAAACACACCTATTGGATGCA
>JBBPBR010000529.1:0-26037 GCA_037974775.1 Cicer pinnatifidum | reverse complement strand
TAAATGTTCATCCAATGACACAAACACACCTATTGGATGCACAAGATTGGTTAAAAACCCTAATTGGACAAGAATAAGCCTAGGGAGGACGAAAATGACCTAAATGTTTATCCAATGACACAAATGATCTTATTGGATGCACAAGATTGGTTAAAAACCTTAATTGGACAAGAATAAGCCTAGGGAGGACTAAAATGACCTAAATGTTCATCCAATGACACAAATGAACTTATTGGATGCACAAGATTGCTTAAAAACTCTAATTGGACAAGAATAAGCCTAGGGAGGACGAAAATGACCTAAATGTTCATCCAATGACACAAATACACCTATTGGATGCACAAGATTCGTTAGAAACCCTAATTGGACAAGAATAAGCCTAGGGAGGACGAAACTGACCTAAATGTTCATCCAATGACACAAACACACCTATTGGATGAACAAGATTGGTTAAAAACGCTCATTGGACAAGAATAAGCCTAGGGAGGTCGAAAATGACCTAAATGTTCATCCAATAACACAAATGAACTTATTGGATGTACAAGATTGCTTAAAAACCCTAATTAGACAAGAATAAGCCTAGGGAGGACGAAAATGACCTAAATGTTCATCCAATGACACAAACACACCTATTGGATGCACAAGATTGGTTAAAAACCCTAATTGGACAAGAATAAGCCTAGGGAGGACGAAAATGACCTAAATGTTCATCCAATGAGACAAATACACCTATTGGATGCACAAGATTGGTTAGAAACCCTAATTGGACAAGAATAAGCCTAGGGAGGACGAAAATGACCTAAATTTTCATCCAATGACACAAACACACCTATTGGATGCACAAGATTGGTTAAAAACCCTAATTGGACAAGAATAAGCCTAGGGAGGACGAAAATAACCTAAATGTTCATCCAATGACACAAATACACCTATTGGATACACAAGATTGGTTAGAAACCCTAATTGGACAAGAATAAGCCTTGGGAGGACGAAAATGACCTAAATGTTCATCCAATGACACAAATGAACTTATTGGATGCACAAGATTGGTTAGAAACCCTAATTGGACAAGAATAAGCCTAGGGAGGACGAAAATGACCTAAATGTTCATCCAATGACACAAACACACCTATTGGATGCACAAGATTGGTTAAAAACCCTAATTGGACAAGAATAAGCCTAGGGAGGACGAAACTGACCTAAATTTTCATCCAATGACACAAACACACCTATTGGATGCACAAGATTGGTTAAAAACCCTAATTGGACAAGAATAAGCCTAGGGAGGACGAAAATGACCTAAATGTTCATCCAATGACACAAATACACCTATTGGATGCACAAGATTGGTTAAAAACCCTAATTGGACAAGAATATGCCTAGGGAGGACGAAAATGACCTAAATTATCATCCAATGACACAAATACACCTATTGGATGCACAAGATTGGTTAGAAACCCTACTTGGACAAGAATAAGCCTAGGGAGGACGAAAATGACCTAAATGTTCATCCAATGACACAAATACACCTATTGGATGCACAAGATTCGTTAGAAACCCTAATTGGACAAGAACAAGCCTAGGGAGGACGAAACTGACCTAAATGTTCATCCAATGACACAAACACACCTATTGGATGCACAAGATTGGTTAAAAACCCTAATTGGACAAGAATAAGCCTAGGGAGGACGAAAATGACCTAAATGTTCATCCAATGACACAAATACACCTATTGGATGCACAAGATTGGTTAAAAACCCGAATTGGACAATAATATGCCTAGGGAGGACGAAAATGACCTAAAATTTCATCCAATGACACAAATGAACTTATTGGATGCACAAGATTGCTTAAAAACCCTAATTGGACAAGAATAAGCCTAGGGAGGACGAAAATGACCTAAATGTTCATCCAATGACACAAATACACCTATTGGATGCACAAGATTGGTTAAAAACCCTAATTGGACAAGAATATGCCTAGGGAGGACGAAAATGACCTAAATGTTCATCCAATGACACAAATGAACTTATTGGATGCACTAGATTGCTTAAAAACCCTAATTGGACAAGAATAAGACTAGGGAGGACGAAAATGACCTAAATGTTCATCCAATGACACAAATACACCTATTGGATGCACAAGATTGGTTAAAAACCCTAATTGGACAAGAATAAGCCTAGGGAGGACGAAAATGACCTAAATGTTCATACAATGACACAAATGAACTTATTGGATGCACAAGATTGCTTAAAAACCCTAATTGGACAAGAATAAGCCTAGGGAGGACGAAAATGACCTAAATGTTCATCCAATGACACAAATACACCTATTGGATGCACAAGATTCGTTAGAAACCCTAATTGGACAAGAATAAGCCTAGGGAGGACGAAACTGACCTAAATGTTCATCCAATGACACAAACACACCTATTGGATGCACAAGATTGGTTAAAAACGCTCATTGGACAAGAATAAGTCTAGGGAGGGCGAAAATGACCTAAATGTTCATCCAATAACACAAATGAACTTATTGGATGTACAAGATTGCTTAAAAACCCTAATTAGACAAGAATAAGCCTAGGGAGGACGAAAATGGCCTAAATGTTCATCCAATGACACAAATACACCTATTGGATGCACAAGATTGGTTAGAAACCCTAATTGGACAAGAATAAGCCTAGGGAGGACGAAAATGACCTAAATGTTCATCCAATGACACAAACACACCTATTGGATGCACAAGATTGGTTAAAAACCCTAATTGGACAAGAATAAGCCTAGGGAGGACGAAAATGACCTAAATGTACATCCAATGACACAAATGAACTTATTGGATGCACAAGATTGGTTAGAAACCCTAATTGGACAAGAATAAGCCTAGGGAGGACGAAAATGACCTAAATGTTCATCCAATGACACAAACACACCTATTGGATGCACAAGATTGGTTAAAAACCCTAATTGGACAAGCATAAGCCTAGGGAGGACGAAAATGACCTAAATGTTCATCCAATGACACAAACACACCTATTGGATGCACAAGATTGGTTAGAAACCCTAATTGGACAAGAATAAGCCTAGGGAGGACGAAAATGACCTAAATGTTCATCCAATGACACATACACACCTATTGGATGCACAAGATTGGTTAGAAACCCTAATTGGACAAGAATAAGCCTAGGGAGGACGAAAATGACCTAAATGTTCATCCAATGACACAAACACACCTATTGGATGCACAAGATTGGTTAAAAACCCTAATTGGACAAGAATAAGCCTAGGGAGGACGAAAATGACCTAAATGTTCATCCAATGACACAAATACACCTATTGGATGCACAAGATTGGTTAAAAACCCTAATTGGGCAAGAATAAGCCTAGGGAGGACGAAAATGACCTAAATGTTCATCCAATGACACAAATGAACTTATTGGATGCACAAGATTGCTTAAAAACCCTAATTGGACAAGAATAAGCCTAGGGAGGACGAAAATGACCTAAATGTTCATCCAATGACACAATTACACCTATTGGATGCACAAGATTGGTTAGAAACCCTAATTGGACAAGAATAAGCCTAGGTAGGACGAAAATGACCTAAATGTTCATCCAATGACACAAACACACCTATTGGATGCACAAGATTGGTTAAAAACCCTAATTGGACAAGAATAAGCCTAGGGAGGACGAAAATGACGTAAATGTTCATCCAATGACACAAATGAACTTATTAGATGCACAAGATTGCTTAAAAACCCTAATTAGACAAGAATAAGCCTAGGGAGGACGAAAATGACCTAAATGTTCATCCAATGACAAAAATACACCTATTGGATGCACAAGATTGGTTAGAAACCCTAATTGGACAAGAATAAGCCTAGGGAGGACGAAAATGACCTAAATGTTCATCCAATGACACAAACACACCTATTGGATGCACAAGATTGGTTAAAAACCCTAATTGGACAAGAATAAGCCTAGGGTGGACGAAAATGACCTAAATGTTTATCCAATGACACAAATGAACTTATTGGATGCACAAGATTGGTTAAAAACCCTAATTGGACAAGAATAAGCCTAGGGACGACGAAAATGACCTAAATGTTCATCCAATGACACAAATGAACTTATTGGATGCACAAGATTGCTTAAAAACCCTAATTGGACAAGAATAAGCCTAGGGAGGACGAAAATGACCTAAATGTTCATCCAATGACACAAATACACCTATTGGATGCACAAGATTGGTTAGAAACCCTAATTGGACAAGAATAAGCCTAGGGAGGACGAAATTGACCTAAATGTTCATCCAATGACACAAACTCACCTATTGGATGCACAAGATTGGTTAAAAACCCTAATTGGACAAGATTAACCCTAGGGAGGACGAAAATGACCTAAATGTTAATCCAATGACACAAATGAACTTATTGGATGCACAAGATTGCTTAAAAACCCTAATTAGACAAGAATAAGCCTAGGGAGGACGAAAATGACCTAAATTTTCATCCAATGACACAAATACACCTATTGGATGCACAAGATTGGTTAGAGACCCTAATTGGACAACATTAAGCCTAGGGAGGATGAAAATGACCTAAATGTTCATCCAATGACACAAATGAACTTATTGGATGCACAAGATTGCTTAAAAACCCTAATTGGACAAGAATAAGCCTAGGGAGGACGAAAATGACCTAAATGTTCATCCAATGACACAAATACACCTATTGGATGCACAAGATTGGTTAGAAACCCTAATTGGACAAGAATAAGCCTAGGGAGGACGAAACTGACCTAAATGTTCATCCAATGACACAAACACTCCTATTGGATGCACAAGATTGGTTAAAAACCCTAATTGGACAAGAATAAGCCTAGGGAGGACGAAAATGACCTAAATGTTCATCCAATGACACAAATGAACTTATTGGATGCACAAGATTGCTTAAAAACCATAATTGGACAAGAATAAGCCTAGGGAGGACGAAAATGACCTAAATGTTCATCCAATGACACAACTGTACTTATTGGATGCACAAGATTGCTTTAAAACCCTAATTGGACAAGAACAAGCCTAGGGAGGACGAAAATGACCTAAATGTTCATCCAATGACACAAATACACCTATTGGATGCACAGGATTGGTTAGAAACCCTAATTGGACAAGAATAAGCCTTGGGAAGACGAAAATGACCTAAATGTTCATCTAATGACACAAATGAACTTATTGGATGCACAAGATTGGTTAAAAACCCTAATTGGACAAGAATAAGCCTAGGGTGGACGAAAATGACCTAAATGTTTATCCAATGACAGAAATGAACTTATTGGAAGCACAAGATTGGTTAAAAACCCTAATTGGACAAGAATAAGCCTAGGGAGGACGAAAATGACTTAAATGCTCATCCAATGACACAAACACACCTATTGGATGCACAAGATTGGTTAAAAACCCTAATTGGACAAGAATAAGCCTAGGGAGGACGAAAATGACCTAAATGTTCATCCAATGACACAAATACACCTATTGGATGCACAAGATTGGTTAAAAACCCTAATTGGACAAGAATATGCCTAGGGAGGACGAAAATGACCTAAATTATCATCCAATGACACAAATACACCTATTGGATGCACAAGATTGGTTAGAAACCCTACTTGGACAAGAATAAGCCTAGGGAGGACGAAAATGACCTAAATGTTCATCCAATGACACAAATACACCTATTGGATGCACAAGATTCGTTAGAAACCCTAATTGGACAAGAACAAGCCTAGGGAGGACGAAACTGACCTAAATGTTCATCCAATGACACAAACACACCTATTGGATGCACAAGATTGGTTAAAAACGCTAATTGGACAAGAATAAACCTAGGGAGGACGAAAATGACCTAAATGTTCATCCAATGACACAAATGAACTTATTGGATGCACAAGATTGGTTAAAAACCCTAATTGGACAAGAATAAGCCTAGGGAGGACGAAAATGACCTAAATGTTCATCCAATGACACAAATACACCTATTGGATGCACAAGATTGGTTAAAAACCCTAATTGGACAAGAATATGCCTAGGGAGGACGAAAATGACCTAAATGTTCATTCAATGACAGATATGAACTTATTGGATGCACAAGATTGCTGAAAAACCCTAATTGGACATGAATAAGCTTAGGAAGGACGAAAATGACCTAAATGTTCATCCAATGACACAAATACACCTATTGGATGCACAAGATTGGTGAGAAACCCTAATTGGACAAGAATAAGCCTAGGGAGGACGAAACTGACCTAAATGTTTATCCAATGACACAAACACACCTATTGGATGCACAAGATTGGTTAAAAACCCTAATTGGACAAGAATAAGCCTAGGGAGGACGAAAATGACCTAAATGTTCATCCAATAACACAAATGAACTTATTGGACGCACAAGATTGGTTAAAAACCCTAATAAGACAAGAATATACCTAGGGAGGACGAAAATGACCTAAATGTTCATCCAATGACACAAATGAACTTATTGGATGCACAAGATTGCTTAAAAACCCTAATTGGACAAGAATAAACCTAGGGAGGACGAAAATGACCTAAATGTTCATCCAATGACACAAATACACCTATTGGATGCACAAGATTGGTTAAAAACCCTAATTGGACAAGAATATGCCTAGGGAGGACGAAAATGACCTAAATGTTCATCCAATGACACAAATGAACTTATTGCATGTACAAGATTGCTTAAAAACCCTAATTGGACAAGAATAAGCCTAGGGAGGACGAAAATGACCTAAATGTTCATCCAATGACACAAATACACCTATTGGATGCACAAGATTCGTTAAACACCCTAATTGGACAAGAATAAGCCTAGGGAGGACGAAACTGACCTAAATGTTCATCCAATGACACAAACACACCTATTGGATGCACAAGATTGGTTAAAAACCCTAATTAGACAAGAATAAGCCTAGGGAGGACGAAAATGACCTAAATGTTCATCCAATGACACAAATGAACTTATTGGATGCACAAGATTGCTTAAAAACCCTAATTAGACAAGAATAAGCCTAGGGAGGACGAAAATGACCTAAATGTTCATCCAATGACACCAACACACCTATTGGATGCACAATATTGGTTAGAAACATTAATTGAACAAGAATAAGCCTAGGGAGGACGAAAATGACCTAAATGTTCATCCAATGACACAAATGAACTTATTGGATGCACAAGATTGCTTAAAAACCCTAATTGGACAAGAATAAGCCTAGGGAGGACGAAAATGACCTAAATGTTCATCCAATGACACAAATGAACTTATTGGATGCACAAGATTGCTTAAAAACCCTAATTGGACAAGAATAAGCCTAGGGAGGACGAAAATGACCTAAATGTTCATCCAATGACACAAATACACCTATTGGATGCACAAGATTCGTTAAACACCCTAATTGGACAAGAATAAGCCTAGGGAGGACGAAACTGACCTAAATGTTCATCCAATGACACAAACACACCTATTGGATGCACAAGATTGGTTAAAAACCCTAATTGGAAAAGAATAAGCCTAGTAAGGACGAAAATGACCTAAATGTTCATCCAATAACACAAATGAACTTATTGGAAGCACAAGATTGCTTAAAAACCCTAATTAGACAAGAATAAGCCTAGGAAGGACGAAAATGACCTAAATGTTCATCCAATGACACAAATACACCTATTGGATGCACAAGATTGGTTAGAAACCCTAATTGGACAAGAATAAGCCTAGGGAGGACGAAAATGACCTAAATGTTCATCCAATGACACAAACACACATATTGGATGCACAAGATTGGTTAAAAACCGAAATTGGACAAGAATAAGCCTAGGGAGGACGAAAATGACCTAAATGTTCATCCAATGACACAAATACACCTATTGGATGCACAAGATTCGTTAGAAACCCTAATTGGATAAGAATAAGCCTAGGGAGGACGAAACTGACCTAAATGTTCATCCAATGACACAAACACACCTATTGGATGCACAAGATTGGTTAAAAACCCTAATTGGACAAGAATAAGCCTAGGGAGGACGAAAATGACCTAAATGTTCATCCAATAACACAAATGAACTTATTGGATGCACAAGATTGCTTAAAAACCCTAATTAGACAAGAATAAGCCTAGGGAGGACGAAAATGACCTAAATGTTCATCCAATGACACAAACACACATATTGGATGCACAAGATTGGTTAAAAACCCAAATTGGACAAGAATAAGCCTAGGGAGGACGAAAATGACCTAAATGTTCATCCAATGACACAAATACACCTATTGGATGCACAAGATTCGTTAGAAACCCTAATTGGACAAGAATAAGCCTAGGGAGGACGAAATTGACCTAAATGTTCATCCAATGACACAAACACACCTATTGGATGCACAAGATTGGTTAAAAACCCTTATTGGAAAAGAATAAGCCTAGGGACGACGAAAATGACCTAAATGTTCATCCAATGACACAAATACACCTATTGGATGCACAAGATTCGTTAGAAACCCTAATTGGACAAGAATAAGCCTAGGGAGGACGAAACTGACCTAAATGTTCATCCAATGACACAAACACACCTATTGGATGCACAAGATTGGTTAAAAACCCTAATTGGACAAGAATAAGCCTAGGGAGGACGAAAATGACCTAAATGTTTCTCCAATAACACAAATGAACTTATTGGATGCACAAGATTGCTTAAAAACCCTAATTAGACAAGAATAAGCCTAGGGAGGACGAAAATGACCTAAATGTTCGTCCAATGACACAAATACACCTATTGAATGCACAAGATTCGTTAGAAACCCTAATTGGACAAGAATAAGCCAAGGGAGGACGAAACTGACCTAAATGTTCATCCAATGACACAAACACACCTATTGGATGCACAAGATTGGTTAAAAACCCTAATTGGACAAGAATAAGCCTAGGGAGGACGAAAATGACCTAAATGTTCATCCAATGACACAAACACACTTATTGGATGCACAAGATTGGTTAAAAACCCTAATTGGACAAGAATAAGCCTAGGAAGGACGAAAATGACCTAAATGTTCATCCAATGACACAAATGAACTTATTGGATGCACAAGATTGCTTAAAAACCCTAATTGGACAAGAATAAGCCTAGGGAGGACGAAAATGACCTAAATGTTCATCCAATGACACAAATGAACTTATTGGATGCACAAGATAGCTTAAAAACCCTAATTGGTCAAGAATAAGCCTAGGGAGGACGAAAATGACCTAAATGTTCATCCAATGACACAAACACACCTATTGGATGCACAAGATTGGTTAAAAACCCTAATTGGACAAGAATAAGCCTAGGGAGGACGAAAATGACCTAAATGTTCATCCAATGACACAAATGAACTTTTTGGATGCACAAGATTGGTTAAAAACCCTAATTGGACATGAATAAGCCTGGGGAGGACGAAAATGACCTAAATGTTCATCCAATGACACAAATGAACTTATTGGATGCACAAGATTGCTTAAAAACCCTAATTGGACAAGAATAAGCCTAGGGAGGACGAAAATGACCTAAATGTTCATCCAATGACACAAATACACCTATTGGATGCACAAGATTGGTTAAAAACCCTAATTGGACAAGAATAAGCCTAGGGAGGACGAAAATGACCTAAATGTTCATCCAATGACACAACTGAACTTATTGGATGCACAAGATTGCTTTAATACCCTAATTGGACAAGAATAAGCCTAGGGAGGACGAAAATGACCTAAATGTTCATCCAATGACACAAATACACCTATTGGATGCACAGGATTGGTTAGAAACCCTAATTGGACAAGAATAGGCCTAGGGAGGACGAAAATGACCTAAATGTTCATCCAATGACACAAACACACCTATTGGATGCTCTACATTGGTTAAAAACCCTAATTGGACAAGAATAAGCCTAGGGTGGACGAAAATGACCTAAATGTTCATCCAATGACACAAATGAACTTATTGGACGCACAAGATTGGTTAAAAACCCTAATTGGACAAGAATAAGCCTAGGGAGGACGAAAATGACCTAAATGTTCATCCAATGACACAAATGAACTTATTGGATGCACAAGATTGCTTAAAAACCCTAATTGGACAAGAATAAGCCTAGGGAGGACGAAAATGACCTAAATGTTCATCCAATGACACAAACACACCTATTGGATGCACTAGATTGGTTAAAAACCATAATTGGACAAGAATAAGCCTAGGGAGGACAAAAATGACCTAAATGTTCATCCAATGACACAAATGAACTTATTGGATGCACAAGATTGGTTAGAAACCCTAATTGGACAAGAATAATTCTAGGGAGGACGAGAATGACCTAAATGTTCATCCAATGACACAAATGAACTTATTGGATGCACAAGATTGGTTAAAAATCCTAATTGGACAAGAATAAGCCTAGGGAGGACGAAAATGACCTAAATGTTCATCCAATGACACAAACGAACATATTGGATGCACAAGATTGCTTAAAAACCGTAATTGGACAAGAATAAGCCTAGGGAGGACAAAAATGACCTAAATGTTCACCCAATGACACAAATACACCTATTGGATGCACAAGATTGGTTAGAAACCCTAATTGGACAAGAATAAGCCTAGGTAGGACGAAAATGACCTAAATCTTAATCCAATGACACAAATGAACTTATTGGATCCACAAGATTGCTTAAAACCCTAATTGGATAAGAATAAGCCTTGGGAGGACGAAAATGACCTAAATGTTCATCCAATGACTCAAATACACCTATTGGATGCACAAGATTGGTTAGAAACCCTAATTAGACAAGAATAAGCCTAGGGAGGACGAAAATGACCTAAATGTTCATCCAATGACACAAATGAACTTATTGGATGCACAAGATTGGTTAAAAATCCTAATCGGACAAGAATAAGCCTAGGGAGGACGAAAATGACCTAAATGTTCATCCAATGACACAAACACACCTATTGGATGCACAAGATTGGTTAAAAACCCTAATTGGACAAGAATAAGCCTAGGGAGGACGAAAATGACCTAAATGTTCATCCAATGACACAAACACACCTATTGGAGGCACAAGATTGGTTAAAAACCCTAATTGGACAAGAATAAGCCTAGGAAGGACGAAAATGACCTAAATGTTCATCCAATGACACAAATGAACTTATTGGATGCACAAGATTGGTTAAAAACCCTAATTGGACAAGAATAAGCCTAGGGATGACCAAAATGACCTAAATGTTCATCCAATGACACAAATGAACTTATTGGATGCACAAGATTGCTTAAAAACCCTAATTGGACAAGAATAAGCCTAGGGAGGACGAAAATGACCTAAATGTTCATCCAATGACACAAATACACCTATTGGATGCACAAGATTGGTTAAAAACCCTAATTGGACAAGAATATGCCTAGGGAGGACGAAAATGACCTAAATGTTCATCAAATGACACAAATGAACTTATTGGATGCACAAGATTGCTTAAAAACCCTAATTGGACAAGAATAAGCCTAGGGAGGACGAAAATGACCTAAATGTTCATCCAATGACACAAACGAACTTATTGGATGCACAAGATTGGTTAGAAACCCTAATTGGACAAGAATAAGCCTAGGGATGACGAAAATGACCTAAATGTTCATCCAATGACACAAATGAACTTATTGGATGCACAAGATTGCTTAAAAACCCTAATTGGACAAGAATAAGCCTAGGGAGGACGAAAATGACCTAAATGTTCATCCAATGACACAAATGAACTTATTGGATGCAAAAGATTGGTTAAAATTCCTAATTGGACAAGAATAAGCCTTGGGAGGACGAAAATGACCTAAATGTTCATCCAATGACACAAATGAACTTATTGGATGCACAAGATTGCTTAAAAACCCTAATTGGACAAGAATAAGCCTAGGGAGGACGAAAATGACCTAAATGTTCATCCAATGACACAAACACACCTATTGGATGCACAAGATTGGTTAAAAACCCTAATTGGATAAGAATAAGCCTAGGGTGGACGAAAATGACCTAAATGTTTATCCAATGACACAAATGAACTTATTGGATGCACAAGATTGGTTAAAAACCCTAATTGGAAGAGAATAAGCCTAGGGAGGACGAAAATGACCTAAATGTTCATCCAATGACACAAACACACCTATTGGATGCACAAGATTGGTTAAAAACCCTAATTGGACAAGAATAAGCCTAGGGAGGACGAAAATGACCTAAATGTTCATCCAATGACACAAATACACCTATTGGATGCACAAGATTGGTTAAAAACCCTAATTGGACAAGAATAAGCCTAGGGTGGACGAAAATGACCTAAATGTTCATCCAATGACACAAATACACCTATTGGATGCACAAGATTAATTAAAAACCCTAATTGGACAATAATATGCCTAGGGAGGACGAAAATGACCTAAATGTTCATCCAATGACACAAATGAACTTATTGGATGCACAAGATTGCTTAAAAACCCTAATTGGACAAGAATAAGCCTAGGGAGGACGAAAATGACCTAAATGTTCATCCAATGACACAAATACACCTATTGGATGCACAAGATTCGTTAGAAACCCTAATTGGACAAGAATAAGCCTAAGGAGGACGAAACTGACCTAAATGTTCATCCAATGACACAAATACACCTATTGGATGCACAAGATTGGTTAAAAACCCTAATTGGACAAGAATATGCCTAGGGAGGACGAAAATGACCTAAATGTTCATCCAATGACACAAATGAACTTATTGGATGCACAAGATTGCTTAAAAACCCTAATTGGACAAGAATAAGCCTAGGGAGGACGAAAATGACCTAAATTTTCATCCAATGACACAAATACACCTATTGGATGCACAAGATTCGTTAGAAACCCTAATTGGACAAGAATAAGCCTAGGGAGGACGAAACTGACCTAAATGTTCATCCAATGACACAAACACACCTATTGGATGCACAAGATTGGTTAAAAACCCTAATTGGACAAGAATAAGCCTAGGGAGGACGAAAATGACCTAAATGTTCATCCAATGACACAAATACACCTATTGGATGCACAAGATTAGTTAAAAACCCTAATTGGACAATAATATGCCTAGGGAGGACGAAAATGACCTAAATGTTCATCCAATGACACAAATGAACTTATTGGATGCACAAGATTGCTTAAAAACCCTAATTGGACAAGAATAAGCCTAGAGAGGACGGAAATGACCTAAATGTTCATCCAATGACACAAACACACCTATTGGATGCACAAGATTGGTTAAAAACCCTAATTGGACAAGAATAAGCCTAGGGTGGACGAAAATGACCTAAATGTTTATCCAATGACACAAATGAACTTATTGGATGCACAAGATTGGTTAAAAAACCTAATTGGACAAGAATAAGCCTAGGGTGGACGAAAATGACCTAAATGTTTATCCAATGACACAAATGAACTTATTGGATGCACAAGATTGGTTAAAAACCCTAATTGGACAAGAATAAGCCTAGGGAGGACGAAAATGACCTAAATGTTCATCCAATGACACAAACACACCTATTGGATGCACAAGATTGGTTAAAAACCCTAATTGGACAAGAATAAGCCTAGGGAGGACGAAAATGACCTAAATGTTCATCCAATGACACAAATACACCTATTGGATGCAAAAGATTGGTTAGAAACCCTAATTTGACACGAATAAGCCTAGGGAGGATGAAATGTTCATCCAATGACACAAATACACCTATTGGATGCAAAAGATTGGTTAGAAACCCTAATTTGACAAGAATAAGCCTAGGGAGGACGAAAATGACCTAAATGTTCATCCATTGACACAAACACACATATTGGATGCACAAGACTGGTTAGAAACCCTAATTGGACAAGAATAAGCCTAGGGAGGACGAAAATGACCTAAATGTTCATCCAATGACACAAATGAACTTATTGGATGCACAAGATTGCTTATAAACCCTAATTGGACAAGAATAAGCCTAGGGAGGACGAAAATGACCTAAATGTTCATCCGATGACACAAACACACCTATTGGATGCACAAGATTGGTTAAAAACCCTAATTGGACAAGAATAAGCCTAGGGAGGACGAAAATGACCTAAATGTTCATCCAATGACACAAACACACCTATTGGATGCACAAGATTGCTTAAAAACCCTAATTGGATAAGAATAAACCTAGGGAGGACGAAAATGACCTAAATGTTCATCCAATGACACAAATACACCTATTGGATGCACAAGATTGGTTAAAAACCCTAATTGGACAAGAATATGCCTAGGGAGGACGAAAATGACCTAAATGTTCATCCAATGACACAAATGAACTTATTGCATGTACAAGATTGCTTAAAAACCCTAATTGGACAAGAATAAGCCTAGGGAGGACGAAAATGACCTAAATGTTCATCCAATGACACAAATACACCTATTGGATGCACAAGATTCGTTAAACACCCTAATTGGACAAGAATAAGCCTAGGGAGGACGAAACTGACCTAAATGTTCATCCAATGACACAAACACACCTATTGGATGCACAAGATTGGTTAAAAACCCTAATTAGACAAGAATAAGCCTAGGGAGGACGAAAATGACCTAAATGTTCATCCAATGACACAAATACACCTATTGGATGCACAAGATTGGTTAAAAACCCTAATTGGACAAGAATATGCCTAGGGAGGACGAAAATGACCTAAATGTTCATCCAATGACACTAATACACCTATTGGATGCACAAGATTGGTTAAAAACCCTAATTGGACAAGAATAAGCATAGGGAGGACGAAAATGACCTAAATGTTCATCCAGTGACACAAATGAACTTATTGGATGCACAAGATTGCTTAAAAACCCTAATTGGACAAGAATAAGCCTAGGGAGGACGAAAATGACCTAAATGTTCATCCAATGACACAAATACACCTATTGGATGCACAAGATTTGTTAGAAACCCTAATTGGACAAGAATAAGCCTAGGGAGGACGAAACTGACCTAAATGTTCATCCAATGACACAAATGAACTTATTGGATGCACAAGATTGCTTAAAAACCCTAATTGGACAAGAATAAGCCTAGGGAGGACGAAAATGACCTAAATGTTCATCCAATGACACAAATACACCTATTGGATGCACAAGATTGGTTAAAAACCCTAATTGGACAAGAATAAGCCTAGGGAGGACGAAAATGACCTAAATGTTCATCCAATGACACTAATACACCTATTGGATGCACAAGATTGGTTAAAAACCCTAATTGGACAAGAATAAGCATAGGGAGGACGAAAATGACCTAAATGTTCATCAAGTGACACAAATGAACTTATTGGATGCACAAGATTGCTTAAAAACCCTAATTGGACAAGAATAAGCCTAGGGAGGACGAAAATGACCTAAATGTTCATCCAATGACACAAATACACCTATTGGATGCACAAGATTGGTTAAAAACCCTAATTGGACAAGAATAAGCCTAGGGAGGACGAAAATGACCTAAATGTTCATCCAATGACACAAATACACCTATTGGATGCACAAGATTGGTTAAAAACCCTAATTGGACAAGAATATGCCTAGGGAGGACGAAAATGACCTAAATGTTCATCCAATGACACAAATGAACTTATTAGATGCACAAGATTGGTTAAAAACCTTAGTTGGACAAGAATAAGCCTAGGGAGGACGAAAATGACCTAAATGTTCATCCAATGACACAAATGAACTTATTGGATGCACAAGATTGCTTAAAAACCCTAATTGGACAAGAATAAGCCTAGGGAGGACGAAAATGACCTAAATGTTCATCCAATGACACAAACACACCGATTGGATGCACAAGATTGGTTAAAAACCCTAATTGGACAAGAATAAGCCTAGGGAGGACGAAAATGACCTAAATGTTCATCCAATGACACAAATACACCTATTGGATGCACAAGATTGGTTAAAAACCCTAATTGGACAAGAATATGCCTAGGGAGGACGAAAATGACCTAAATGTTCATCCAATGACAGATATGAACTTATTGGAAGCACAAGATTGCTTAAAAACCCTAATTGGACAAGAATAAGCCTAGGGAGGACGAAAATGACCTAAATGTTCATCCAATGACACAAACACACCTATTGGATGCACAAGATTGGTTAAAAACCCTAATTGGACAAGAATAAGCCTAGGGAGGACGAAAATGACCTAAATGTTCATCCAATGACACAAATGAACTTACTGGATGCACAAGATTGCGTAAAAACCCTAATTAGACAAGAATAAGCCTAGGGAGGACGAAAATGACCTAAATGTTCATCCAATGACACAAACACACCTATTGGATGCACAAGATTGGTTAAAAACCCTAATTGGACAAGAATAAGCCTAGGGAGGACGAAAATGACCTAAATGTTCATCCAATGACACAAATGAACTTATTGGATGCACAAGATTGCTTAAAAACCCTAATTGGACAAGAATAAGCCTAGGGAGGACGAAAATGACCTAAATGTTCATCCAATGACACAAATGAACTATTGGATGCACAAGATTGGTTAAAAACCTTATTTGGACAAGAATAAGCCTAGGGAGGACGAAAATGACCTAAATGTTCATCCAATGACACAAATGAACTTATTGGATGCACAAGATTGCTTAAAAACCCTAATTGGACAAGAATAAGCCTAGGGAGGACGAAAATGACCTAAATGTTCATCCAATGACACAAATACACCTATTCGATGCACAAGATTAGTTAGAAACCCTAATTGGACAAGAATAAGCCTAGGGAGGACGAAAATGACCTAAATGTTCATCCAATGACACAAACACACCTATTGGATGCACAAGATTGGTTAAAAACCCTAATTGGACAAGAATAAGCCTAGGGAGGACGAAAATGACCTAAATGTTCATCCAATAACACAAATGTACTTATTGGATGCACAAGATTGGTTAAAAACCCTAATTGGACAAGAATAAGCCTAGGGTGGACGAAAATGACCTAAATGTTTATCCAATGACACAAATGAACTTATTGGATGCACAAGATTGGTTAAAAACCCTAATTGGACAAGAATAAGCCTAGGGAGGACCAAAATGATCTAAATGTTCATCCAATGACACAAACACACATATTGGATGCACAAGATTGGTTAAAAACCCTAATTGGACAAGAATAAGCCTAGGGAGGACGAAAATGACCTAAATGTTCATCCAATGACACAAATGAACTTATTGGATGCACAAGATTGCTTAAAAACCCTAATTGGACAAGAATAAGCCTAGAGAGAACGAAAATGACCTAAATGTTCATCCAATGACACAAACACACCTATTGGATGCACAAGATTGGTTAAAAAACCTAATTGGACAAGAATAAGCCTAGGGTGGACGAAAATGACCTAAATGTTTATCCAATGACACAAATGAACTTATTGGATGCACAAGATTTGTTAAAAACCCTAATTGGACAAGAATAAGCCTAGGGAGGACGAAAATGACCTAAATGTTCATCCAATGACACAAACACACCTATTGGATGCACAAGATTGGTTAAAAACCCTAATTGGACAAGAATAAGCCTAGGGAGGACGAAAATGACCTAAATGTTCATCCAATGACACAAATTAACTTATTGGATGCACAAGATTGGTTAAAAACCCTAATAAGATAAGAATATGCCTAGGGAGGACGAAAATGACCTAAATGTTCATCCAATGACACAAATGAACTTATTGGATGCACAAGATTGCTTAAAAACCCTAATTGGACAAGAATAAGCCTAGGGAGGACGAAAATGACCTAAATGTTCATCCAATGACACAAATACACCTATTGGATGCACAAGATTGGTTAAAAACCCTAATTGGACAAGAATAAGCCTAGGGAGGATGAAAATGACCTAAATGTTCATCCAATGACACAAATACACCTATTGGATGCACAAGATTGGTTAAAAACCCTAATTGGACAAGAATAAGCCTAGGGAGGACAAAGATGACCTAAATGTTCATCCAATGACACAAATGAACTTATTGGATGCACAAGATTGCTTAAAAACCCTAATTGGACAAGAATAAGCCTAGGGAGGACGAAAATGACCTAAATGTTCATCCAATGACACAAATGAACTTATTGGATGCACAAGATTGCTTAAAAACCCTAATTAGACAAGAATAAGCCTAGGGAGGACGAAAATGACCTAAATGTTCATCCAATGACACCAACACACCTATTGGATGCACAATATTGGTTAGAAACATTAATTGAACAAGAATAAGCCTAGGGAGGACGAAAATGACCTAAATGTTCATCCAATGACACAAATGAACTTATTGGATGCACAAGATTGCTTAAAAACCCTAATTGGACAAGAATAAGCCTAGGGAGGACGAAAATGACCTAAATGTTCATCCAATGACACAAATGAACTTATTGAATGCACAAGATTGCTTAAAAACCCTAATTGGACAAGAATAAGCCTAGGGAGGACGAAAATGACCTAAATGTTCATCCAATGACACAAATACACCTATTGGATGCACAAAATTGGTTAGAAACCCTAATTGGACAAGAATAAGCCTAGGGAGGACGAAAATGACCTAAATGTTCATCCAATAACACAAATGAACTTATTGGATGCACAAGATTGCTTAAAAACCATAATTAGACAAGAATAAGCCTAGGGAAGACGAAAATGACCTAAATGTTCATCCAATGACACAAACACACCTATTGGATGCACAAGATTGGTTAAAAACCCTAATTGGACAAGAATAAGCCTAGGGAGGACGAAAATGACCTAAATGTTCATCCAATGACACAAATTAACTTATTGGATGCACAAGATTGGTTAAAAACCCTAATAAGACAAGAATATGCCTAGGGAGGACGAAAATGACCTAAATGTTCATCCAATGACACAAATGAACTTATTGGATGCACAAGATTGCTTAAAAACCGTAATTGGACAAGAATAAGCCTAGGGAGGACGAAAATGACCTAAATGTTCATCCAATGAAACCAATACACCTATTGGATGCACAAGATTCGTTAGAAACCCTAATTGGACAAGAATAAGCCTAGGGAGGACGAAACTGACCTAAATGTTCATCCAATGACACAAACATACCTATTGGATGCACAAGATTGGTTAAAAACCCTAATTGGAGAAGAATAAGCCTAAGGAGGACGAAAATGACCTAAATGTTCATCCAATAACACAAATGAACTTATTGGATACACAAGATTGCTTAAAAACCCTAATTAGACAAGAATAAGCCTAGGGAGGACGAAAAGGACCTAAATGTTCATCCAATGACACAAATACACCTATTGGATGCACAAGATTGGTTAGAAACCCTAATTGGACAAGAATAAGCCTAGGGAGGACGAAAATGACCTATATATTCATCGAATGACACAAACACACCTATTGGATGCACAAGATTGGTTAAAAACCCTAATTAGACAAAAATAAGCCTTGGGAGAATGAAAATGACCAAATGTTCATCCAATGACACAAATGAACTTATTGGATGCACAAGATTGGTTAAAAACCCTAATTGGACAAGAATAAGCCTAGGGTGGACGAAAATGACCTAAATGTTCATCCAATGACACAAACACACCTATTGGATGCACAAGATTGGTTAAAAACCCTAATTGGACAAGAATAAGCCTAGGGAGGACGAAAATGACCTAAATGTTCATCCAATGACACAAATGAACTTACTAGATGCACAAGATTGCTTAAAAACCCTAATTAGACAAGAATAAGCCTAGGGAGGACGAAAATGACCTAAATGTTCATCCAATGACACAAATACACCTATTGGATGCACAAGATTGGTTAGAAACCCTAATTGGACAAGAATAAGCCTAGGGAGGACGAAAATGACCTAAATGTTCATCCAATGACACAAACACACCTATTGGATGCACAAGATTGGTTAAAAACCATAATTGGACAAGAATAAGCCTAGGGAGGACATAAATGACCTAAATGTTCATCCAATGACACAAATAAACTTATTGGATTCCCAAGATTGCTTAAAAACCCTAATTAGACAAGAATAAGCCTAGGGAGGAAGAAAATGACCTAAATGTTCATCCAATGACACAAACCCACCTATTGGATGCACAAGATTGGTTAGAAACCCTAATTGGACAAGAATAAGCCTAGGGAGGACGAAAATGATCTAAATGTTCATCCAATGACACAAATGAACTTATTGGATGCACAAGATTGCTTAAAAACCCTAATTAGACAAGAATAAGCCTAGGGAGGACGAAAATGACCTAAATGTTCATCCAATGACACAAATGAACTTATTGGATGCACAAGATTGCTCAAAAACCCTAATTGGACAAGAATAAGCCTAGGGAGGACGAAAATGACCTAAATGTTCATCCAATGACACAAATACACCTATTGGATGCACAAGATTGGTTAGAAACCCTAATTGGACAAGAATAAGCCTAGGGAGGACGAAAATGACCTAAATGTTCATCCAATGACACAAACACACCTATTGGATGCACAAGATTAGTTAAAAACCCTAATTGGACAAGAATAAGCCTAGGGAGGACGAAAATGACCTAAATGTTCATCCAATGACACAAATGAACTTATTGGATGCATAAGATTGGTTAAAAACCCTAATTGGACAAGAATAAGCCTAGAGTGGACGAAAATGACCTAAGTGTTCATCCAATGACACAAATGAACTTATTGGATGCACATGATTGGTTAAAAACCCTAATTGGACAAGAATAAGCCTAGGGAGGACAAAAATGACCTAAATGTTAATCCAATGACACAAATGAACTTATTGGATGCACAAGATTGCTTAAAACCATAGTTGGACAAGAATAAGCCTAGGGAGGACGAAAATGACCTAAATGTTCATCCAATGACACAAACACACCTATTGGATGCACAAGATTGGTTAAAAACCCTAATTGGACAAGAATAAGCCTAGGGAGGACGAAAATGACCTAAATGTTCATCCAATGACACAAATGAACTTATTGGATGCATAAGATTGGTTAGAAACCCTAATTGGACAAGAATAAGCCTAGGGAGGACGAAAATGACCTAAATGTTCATCCAATGACACAAATGAACTTATTGGATGCACAAGATTGCTTAAAAACCCTAATTGGACAAGAATAAGCCTAGGGAGGACGAAAATGACCTAAATGTTCATCCAATGACACAAATACACCTATTGGATGCAAAAGATTGGTTAGAAATTCTAATTTTACAAGAATAAGCCTAGGGAGGACGAAAATGACCTAAATGTTCATCCAATGACACAAACACACCTATTGGATGCACAAGATTGGTTAAAAACCCTAATTGGACAAGAATAAGCCTAGGGAGGACGAAAATGACCTAAATGTTCATCCAATGACACAAATGAACTTATTGGATGCACAAGATTGGTTAGAAACCCTAATTGGTCAAGAATAAGCCTAGGGAGGACGAAAATGACCTAAATGTTCATCCAATGACACAAATGAACTTATTGGATGCACAAGATTGCTTAAAAACCCTAATTGGACAAGAATAAGCCTAGGGAGGACGAAAATGACCTAAATGTTCATCCAATGACACAAATACACCTATTGGATGCACAAGATTGGTTAGAAACCCTAATTGGACAAGAATAAGCCTAGGGAGGACGAAAATGACCTAAATGTTCATCCAATTACACAAACACACCTATTGGATGCACAAGATTGGTTAAAAACCCTAATTGGACAAGAATAAGCCTAGGGAGGACGAAAATGACCTAAATGTTCATCCAATGACACAAATGAACTTATTGGATGCACAAGATTGCTTAAAAACCCTAATTGGACAAGAATAAGCCTAGGGAGGACGAAAAGGACCTAAATGTTCATCCAATGACACAAACACACCTATTGGATGCACAAGATTGGTTAAAAACCCTAATTGGACAAGAATAAGCCTAGGGAGGACGAAAATGACCTAAATGTTCATCCAATGACACAAACACACCTATTGGATGCACAAGATTGGTTAAAAACCCTAATTGGACAAGAATAAGCCTAGGGAGGACGAAATTGACGTAAATGTTCATCCAATGACACAAATGTACTTATTGGAAGCACAAGATTGCTTAAAAACCCTAATTGGACAAGAATAAGCCTAGGGAGGACGAAAATGAACTAAATGTTCATCCAATGACACAAACACACCTATTGGATGCACAAGATTGGTTAAAAACCCTAATTGGACAAGAATAAGCCTAGGGAGGACGAAAATGACCTAAATGTTCATCCAATGACACAAATACTCCTATTGGATGCACAAGATTGGTTAAAAACCCTAATTGGACAATAATATGCCTAGGGAGGACGAAAATGACCTAAATGTTCATCCAATGACACAAATGAACTTACTGGATGCACAAGATTGCTTAAAAACCCTAATTAGACAAGAATAAGCCTAGGGAGGACGAAAATGACCTAAATGTTCATCCAATGACACAAATACACCTATTGGATGCACAAGATTGGTTAGAAACCCTAATTGGACAAGAATAAGCCTAGCGAGGACGAAAATGACCTAAATGTTCATCCAATAACACAAACGCACCTATTGGATGCACAAGATTGGTTAAAAACCCTAATTGGACAAGAATAAGCCTAGGGTGGACGAAAATGACCTAAATGTTTATCCAATGACACAAATGAACTTATTGGATGCACAAGATTGGTTAAAAACCCTAATTGGACAAGAATAAGCATAGGGAGGACGAAAATGACCTAAATGTTCATCCAATGACACAAACACACCTATTGGATGCACAAGATTGGTTAGAAACCCTAATTGGACAAGAATAAGCCTAGGGAGGATGCAAATGGCCTAAATGTTCATCCAATGACACAAATGAACTTATTGGATGCACAAGATTGCTTAAAAACCCTAATTGGACAAGAATAAGCCTAGGGAGGACGAAAATGACCTAAATGTTCATCCAATGACACAAATACACCTATTGGATGCACAAGATTGGTTAAAAACCCTAATTGGACAAGAATAAGCCTAGGGAGGACCAAAATGACCTAAATGTTCATCCAATGACACAAATGAACTTATTGGATGCACAAGATTGCTTAAAAACCCTAATTGGACAAGAATAAGCTTAGGGAGGACGAAAATGACCTAAATGTTCATCCAATGACACAAATACACCTATTGGATGCACAAGATTGGTTAGAAACCCTAATTGGACAAGAATAAGCCTAGGGAGGACGAAAATGACCTAAATGTTCATCCAATGACACAAACACACCTATTGGATGCACAAGATTGGTTAAAAACCCTAATTGGACAAGAATAAGCCTAGGGAGGACGAAAATGACCTATATGTTCATCGAATGACACAAACACAGCTATTGGATGCACAAGATTGGTTAAAAACCCTAATTAGACAAGAATAAGCCTTGGGAGAACCAAAATGACCTAAATGTTCATCCAATGACACAAACACACCTATTGGATGCACAAGATTGGTTAAAAACCCTAATTGGACAAGAATAAGCCTAGGGAGGACGAAAATGACCTAAATGTTCATCCAATGACACAAATGAACTTACTGGATGCACAAGATTGCTTAAAAACCCTAATTGGACAAGAATAAGCCTAGGGAGTACGAAAATGACCTAAATGTTCATCCAATGACACAAATGAACTTACTGGATGCACAAGATTGCTTAAAAACCCTAATTAGACAAGAATAAGCCTAGGGAGGACGAAAATGACCTAAATGTTCATCCAATGACACAAACACACCTTTTGGATGCACAAGATTGGTTAAAAACCCTAATTGGACAAGAATAAGCCTAGGGAGGACGAAAATGACCTAAATGTTCATCCAATGACACAAACACACCTATTGGATGCACAAGATTGGTTAAAAACCCTAACTAAACAAGAATAAGCATAGGGAGGACGAAAATGACTTAAATCTTAATCCAATGACACAAATGAACTTATTGGATGCACAAGATTGCTTAAAACCCTAATTGGATAAGAATAAGCCTTGGGAGGACGAAAATGACCTAAATGTTCATCGAATGACACAAACACACCTATTGGATGCACAAGATTGGCATAAAACCCTAATTGGACAAGAATAAGACTAGGGAGGACGAAAATGACCTAAATGTTCATCCAATGACACAAACACACCTATTGGATGCACAAGATTGGTTAAAAACCCTAATTGGACAAGAATAAGCCTAGGGAGGACGAAAATGACCTAAATGTTCATCCAATGACACAAATGAACTTATTGGATGCACAAGATTGCTTAAAAACCCTAATTGGACAAGAATAAGCCTAGGGAGGACGAAAATGACCTAAATGTTCATCCAATGACACAAATTAACTTATTGGATGCACAAGATTGGTTAAAACCCTAATTGGACAAGAATAAACCTTGGGAGGACGAAAATGACCTAAATGTTCATCCAATGACACAAACACACCTATTGGATGCACAAGATTGGTTAAAAACCCTAATTGGACAAGAATAAGCCTAGGGAGGACGAAAATGACCTAAATGTTCATTCAATGACACAAATACACCTATTGGATGCACAAGATTGGTTAGAAACCCTAATTGGACAAGAATAAGCCTAGGGAGGACGAAAATGACCTAAATGTTCATCCAATGACACAAACACACCTATTGGATGCACAAGATTGGTTAAAAACCCTAATTGGACAAGAATAAGCCTAGGGAGGACGAAAATGACCTAAATGTTCATCCAATGACACAAATGAACTTATTGGACGCACAAGAATGGTTAGAAACCCTAATTGGACAAGAATAAGCCTAGGGAGGACGAAAATGACCAAAATGTTCATCCAATGACACAAATGAACTTATTTGATGCACAAGATTGCTTAAAAACCCTAATTGGACAAGAATAAGCCTAGGGAGGACGAAAATGACCTAAATGTTCATCCAATGACACAAATGAACTTATTGGATGCACAAGATTGCTTAAAAACCCTAATTGGACAAGAATAAGCCTAGGGAGGACGAAAATGACCTAAATGTTCATCCAATGACACAAATACACCTATTGGATGAACAAGATTGGTTAAAAACCCTAATTGGACAAGAATATGCCTAGGGAGGACGAAAATGACCTAAATGTTCATCCAATGACACAAATGAACTTATTGGATGCACAAGATTGGTTAAAAACCCTAATTGGACAAGAATAAGCCTAGGGAGGACGAAAATGACCTAAATGTTCATTCAATGACACAAATAAACTTATTGGATGCACAAGATTGCTTAAAAACCCTAATTGGATGAGAATAAGCCTAGGGAGGACGAAAATGACCTAAATGTTCATCCAATGACACAAATACACCTATTGGATGCACAAGATTGGTTAAAAACCCTAATTGGACAAGAATATGCCTAGGGAGGACGAAAATGACCTAAATGTTCATCCAATGACACAAATGAACTTATTGCATGTACAAGATTGCTTAAAAACCCTAATTGGACAATAATAAGCCTAGGGAGGACGAAAATGACCTAAATGTTCATCCAATGACACAAATACACCTATTGGATGCACAAGATTCGTTAAACACCCTAATTGGACAAGAATAAGCCTAGTGAGGACGAAACTGACCTAAATGTTCAACCAATGACACAAACACACCTATTGGATGCACAAGATTGGTTAAAAACCCTAATTGGACAAGAATAAGCCTAGTAAGGACGAAAATGACCTAAATGTTCATCCAATAACACAAATGAACTTATTGGATGCACAAGATTGCTTAAAAACCCTAATTAGACAAGAATAAGCCTAGGGAGGACGAAAATGACCTAAATGTTCATCCAATGACACAAATACAACTATTGGATGCACAAGATTGGTTA